>JADMNL010000022.1:525945000-526207500 GCA_016271365.2 Neoceratodus forsteri
ACTATACTGTCTCTTATACAGCTTCCCTGAATAAAGGTTACCTGTTCCCTCCATGGCCACCAATGCTGACAGCAAAGCACTGAGCGACTGAGGAAAGGCCTTTGTTTTGCTGTGCTCCACTTCTTGAAACCAATGAACAAAAATGTGTGGACTCTCTGCCAGCTCTACCGAGACTTACAGAAGGGTGGTGGGAAAGAATCTGTCAACTCCCCTCCTTGGAGCCATTAATTATAAATATATAAAGGTGTCATGGCATAAATTGGGGCCAGGGAACTCTGTGCATGAGATTTGGTTTGGTTGGGTGGAGTGGGAGAGTAATAATAGAGAGATACTCTAAATAATCCACATACTCTTCGTAAGTAGCACACTAGCCAGGCACAAAGATTCACAAATATTGTCACTGTACCAATGTAGGTCAGAGGCCCTGGACAATCAACATGGCCAGTTTTCTGCTGGAGTGTCAGTGGGGAGTAGTTTTTTCTACACACCTCAGGCAAGCAAATGTGAAATACAAAATAGTCACACTGATGAGAACAAGCTTCATACTTTGGTGCCTAAAAAACAGCATTTGCTTGCTTAAAAATTGTAACTTTTTTTCTTTTACATTTTTTAGGTAAGTTTGCAGTTCCTGCACCCTGCGTCCACCTCAGGGGCCTCAGGCCCTGACCCACTCAACAGTTACAGAGTTACCCAGTTCCTAATTCATGCTTGGTTTTAAATCACATAGATTACAGAGAAATTGTCAGCAGATAAGGATCACTTGGCCCACCTAGTCTGCCCATTTTCCCTACCAACTGTAATACCGCAGACCCTACTTGGTCTCTGGCTTTACCACCCACACCATTCCACTAATATGATTTGTTTCTGTCTATCCCATACATTCCTGAATCCAGTTACAGTTTTGCTTCAACCACCTCTGCTAGGAGGCTGGTCCAGGCATCCACCACTCTTTCAGTGAGGAAGTACTTTCTAACATTTCCCCTGAATCTAACCCCCTCCAGCATCATAGTATGACTCCTTGTTTTTTAGCATCTTTTTTTTTGTTGAAAAATGCTTTCCTCTTGTACCCTATTTATACCCATGAGGTATTTGAAAGTCTCGACTATACCCCCTCTTTCCCTCCTTCCCTCCAGGGTATACATATTGAGGTCCTTTAGCCTCTCCTCATAGGGCTTTTGATGCAGGCCCAGCACCATTTTAGTTGCTCTCCTCTAGACACCTCTATTCTATCTATATCCTTTTGGAGAGGTGGTCTCCAGAACTGAACACAGTACTCCAGGTGAGGTCTCACCAATGTGTTATACAGCGGAATGACCACCTCCCTCTTTCAGCTAGTGATTCCCCTCCTTATGCACTCTAGTATCCTACTTGCTCTCCCCACCACCTTGTCACACTATTTGGTCACCTTTAGGTCATCAGAAATGATTACCCATAGGTCCCTTTGCTGTTTGGTGGTTGTCAGTACCACCACCCCCCATCTTGTATTCCGCCCCTGGGTTTCTGCGCCCTAAGTGCATGACCTTGCAGTTCTTCACATTGAATCTCTGTTGCCACATTGTTGACCACTCCTCAAGTTTTCTTAGATCTCTAATCATCTGTTCCACCCCCTTGGAGTGTCTACCCTATTGCACATCTTTGTGTCATCTGCAAAAAGGTATACCTTCCCTTCTAGCTCCTCTGCAGTGTCACCGATTAAGACATTAAAGAGGACCAGACTCAGTACTGATCCTTGTAGCACCTTGCTGGTCACTCTCCCTTCCTTGGAGTGTACTCCATTTACCACCACCCTGTCTCCTATCCCCCAATCAATTGCCTACCCAGTTTACCACCTTTGGATCCACTCCCAGGTTGCCCAACTTGTTTACACGTCTCCTATGTGGAACTGTGTCAAAGGCCTTAATGAAATCTAAGTAGGTCACATTCACAGCTCTGCCTTGATCTACTTCTCTGGTCACCCAGTCAAAGAAATCTATCAAATTTGTTTGACATGATTTTCCTGTTGTGAATCCATGTTGCCTCAGATCCTATCAGCCCCTGGTTTCAAGATGTTCCACAGTCCTTTCCTTCAGTAGTGATTTCATTAATTTCCCCACCACCGAAGTCAGGCTCACTGGCCTGTAATTTCCAGCCTCCTCCCTACTATCACTTTTGTGAAGTGCAACTACATCTGCCCTCCTCCAGTCCCCCAGAACCACTCCCGTCTCCAGTGAGTGAATGAAAAGGACAGTCAGAGAAGCAGCCAACACCTTTCCGAGCTCCTTCAATATCCTGGAATGTATCCTGTCTGGCCCCAGTGCCTTGTCCACTTTCAGATTTGCAAATTCCTTCATGACTCTCTCCACTGTTAATGGACTTGTGTTCACCTCCCTTCCCTTGATGCTCCTGCCCCTAACCTACCTCCTGTCCACACCACTTAATCGAGAATTCTCCCAACCCCTTCTTACACTGCAATAGTTCTCACTATGGCTTGGGAGTGAGCCTGGAAAACATTTTAGAACACTGGGGATGAATGGCATGCCAGCTCACTGCCCTACAGTCACTTAGTCTTCATCTGCTATGAATGCCTCTCGACACGTGACATCTAAGTTCTCTCCTGTGACATCATACCTGGTTCGCTGTAGAAAGAATTGTGATGTCACAAGCAGAGAACTATGATGTTACTGGTGAGCAGGCAGCCAGAACAGATGAAGACCAAGTGATAGAGATCCTGTTTTCATTTAATTATCCTTAATAATAAAGAATAAGCATATATTTTCATTTATTGTTTATTTATTTATTGAGTTCTAGGATTACTAGTACCTTTGAACCAGAGGTTCATTTACAAAGGTTCCATGTCCAATATTGCAGTGTAAACAATAATGGTAAATACAGTAGGGTAACAGGTGTATATTACAAAAAATGGAAAGTACAGATACAGGATTACAGAATAACGGGAGACAGGATATGTGGTCTAAGAACAAGTTGCAATCACAGTAGTAATATTGTCAGTAAGTGCAGGTGGCATACATTTACAAGATTCAGGGTCATACATTGTAGTGAAAACAGCAAAAGTAAATACAAGGGGGTAACAGGCTTATGAGAGACACAGAAATGGATAAAATAAGGTAGGACTGCAGGAAATCAGGAAATAGGAAATGCAGTCCATAAACAACAAATTGCAGTCACAGCAGAGACACTGTCAATAAGTGCAAGTAGTGGCAAGAGATACAAGGAAGGGTGTGGGGGGGGGAGGAGGAGGAGTGGATGAGAGAAAAAAGGGGAGGGGAGTTAACAGGGTGAGGGAGCCTCTGGGAGGGTTGGTAGGAGGATTGCGCAATTGGAGACCTAGGGGAAAGAGGGTGTGAGACCCTGAGGAGAGCGGGCAAATATAGTGTAATGGGTCAGAGAAACCACGTGCCATCTTAGAGAGAACAATCACAGCTACTAAGAGAGGTGAGGTAATGCCAAAGTTTAAATTTGTAGAGGCCAAGTTTTTGCTCCGCAGCAACTTCAGGAGGGAGGCCATTTAGCCTGGTGGGACTCTGAATCAGATGATAAATAAGGAACTATCAGAATCACAAGTTTAATTCTGTTGAAATACAATGTTTTTCAAAGTTCTCTCTAATATGAGAGGCCCTGTAAGTACAGGATGCCTACGTGATCAGAATCACACAGTAAGTAGGTTGCAGTTGCAGGATTCAAACCCTGGCATCCAGGTTCATAGTTCTGTGCTCTAAACATTAATACAAACTACATAGAACTAGGGACTAGCCTAAGATCTATAAAACTGGCCATTGAGATGAAGGTCCTCCACAGCATCCCACATTACTCTACTACCCTGTTTTCCTGCTATTTGCAATTACCGGTACTATTAATTTGTTCATAGTCTCTGGCCAGACCTTTGGTTAGAATCAATCCTAACATCTCATTTGTGTAGGAGATCCCTGCAATGTGTATAGATGGCACTAACCTGCCCATGTGAGCCATCAAAACTGACTGTGGTCATTTCAAGGGGCAGCAGTTTTGGAAAAACGAACACAGCTCCAGGTTACACTTGAAAAGGCCTTAACTGTTCAAGATACATTGAAAGGGAGATTCACACACTTGTGCAATGTTTACGAACAGTTCAGTCATGTTGACCTGATTTTCAGAAGACGCTCTTGACTTACATAACTAGAGCTCATGCTTCAAAACTAACACTGCGATTTTTCCCCACAAATGAAGACTTTTTTTTTTATGTTCATAAATCTCAATGCTATTTCAAATGCTGAATTGTTGTGAAGATGTGTGAAGATAAAATAAGATTTGCATGAAATCCTGGCACCAGCAGGATGCCTTTTCATGCTTGCTTGCAAAGCATGCAAACATATTGGTATCAGTCTGCTGTGAGAGAGCTTATTGGGGCGTGCCCCTCTTTCCCCTATTATAGCTTTGGAATACTGACTCTCTTGCCTAATTCTGCCCACTCTCCAACTTTCTCCTTCTTTTCTCTTTGAAATCCTTGGCCAGTCACAAGGCTGCAAAATGCAAGCTGCAAGGTTTTCTTGTATACTCCGATTCTTACTGCTTGAAACTATACTCCTGCTTCCCATTCCCCCATATGTCCTACTGTTTACTTGTTTCATGCAGTGCTCCCTTGCTATAGTAAACTCTCTTGTTATAGCGAATGCTGCCTCTGGCTCCTGACCAAAATCAGTTGAGCTGTCAGTTGTTTAATTACAGTGCTGAATTGTCAGTGATGACAACGCTCGGCACAGGCACTTTGAATCTGATAAAAAGTTCTGCTTGGTTGAATGTACCTGTTACACGAATTACATTAATTGCAATTGCTATAAGAACTCCTCACATGCTCACATCTCACATCCTACAGTGTAGTGCAGTCACAGTGAAATGCTCAGGTTTTTCTGTAAAGACCAAGCTCGACATTCTCGGCCGCCTGAAGAATGGAGAATACAAATGATCTTTGGCTTGTGGAAAGACCAGAGGATGCTGTCAAGATCCAAGGAATGGTTGCTAAAGTGGTGATACCTTGGCAATCAGTGAGCAGATGAGTGATGAGGCGGTCACAGCTGCAGTTGCCAAATGCTCGTTCAAGGATAGTGATCCTGAAGAGGAGTGGGATATCGGGGATGCGTGTAGCAAAAAAAGCACCTCTGATGCCATCAAGGGTATTGAGACCTGCTGCTCCTGGATGGAGTGTGAGGATGGTGTGGATCCAGTAGAGATGCTGAGGTTGCAACAAATACTTTCATGTTCCAGAGATCTCACTAACAGAAAAAAAGTACAACTAAAACTAACTGATATTTGGGGTTCGAAATGAGCCTTCAATGTTGCAGCTGTACTGCTGTTTTCTGAAAATGATGAAGCTGCATGTAACCCCTAGGTTCGGGGGGAAAACATTTGCTCAGCATCATGCTAGGTTTGAACTTCTGGACAGGGGCACCCAAGTAAATCCGGACTCTGGAAGCAATAACTGAAATGTCCAAACCAGGAACTGGGATTCTAGAGTGTGGCTTTTATTCACATAAACACAGAGAATAACAAAGCAAAGATGGACCCCCACAGGGCTACACTCACTGGTAATGCAGATTTACAGAGGTACAGGGCACACTTCCTCACACTCGAACCCTCAAGTTCTGAATGACTCTGGGCACACACGGCCCGAACTGGTACACTTCTCTTGGATTCCTTGACTTGGCACCCCGGCCATTGCTAGGACACTTTTCCATATGGCATGGAGGTTGGTGGTGGCTCCCTAAACCACCCATGAGCACTTTCTAGCTCTAAAGGGAAAAAACCTCCACAATCACACATCTGAGTGCTTTCTGCAAACACTGGCCAAGTGCCTGGGAGATAGCCATAGGTGCCCAACCTGAACCCAGAGAGGTAAACATGGTTACTCCAGATGGGGGGGTCTCTCACCTCTTGCTCCCAAATCTATATTCGGCCATTCATTTGGCTACAACACCTTTCTTCGAATACCTGGTTGTAGATGCTCTCTAGAAATATTTAGCACATTTAACATTCTACACTATACTCAGGCGGTGTCCTGACTTAAAAAGTTCTGTAAGTGACTATGTCCGTACCCTAGACCTCCACTGTTTCAGATGCTTCCAAGCCATACACAAATTAAAAGTACTGTACTTGGCAAGTCTTCTCCTGACCCCACAGTAGGCAGATACTTTCACACATTTTCTCTGTCTTGGTGACCATAGTCTCTATATCACAGCAGAACTCACCATGGTACATAGGTGCCCCAGGACTCTTACCCACAAACTCGGATTTTCTGGTACTCTCAGTACAAACTTCTCTCTCAGGCAGCTTTCCCTTTCCAGGCTGGACCAGGGAATTGCCCCTGAAATGCTAGAAATCCCCCCATCCCTCTGGGGATGGGGCACTGGAACAACTCTATGAATGGTCTCTATCACTTCCTTCTGGTCTCTTCTGTGTTCCTCTCTAGGGTGAGAAAACACAACCCACTTGTCTGATGTAGCTCTAAATCAGAGCTAGGCTCTGAGGGGCTGCTAACTGCAGCACACCTCTCACTCTCTCGAGTACCCACTACAGACTGACTTGAATTCCCCAATGTTCTACAGCTAACCCCTGCAGCCAGCATTCCAGTATGGCTTATGCTGCTTTGAGAATTTTATGAAGACATCACCACTCCAGCTCAGCTGAAACTGAAAACAGAGTGAGACAGTGTGAAACCCATTTAACTGGTATCCCACAAGCAGCCTTTCCCTGCCTGCCACTGGCTCTAAGTGGGATTCTAGTAACCCTGGGGAACAAGGGGGTTACATGCATTAAAATGATGAAATAAAAAATGCCAACACATAATACAATATTTTTATTTTCACCTTATTACTGTTTGTGCCTCTCTCAGTACGGCCGAGTTGCGGTACACCTGCTCCTCTTTGTAACTAACTCCTGGATATAACGAACATTGGACATGGCTCTTATTTTGTTCGTTATACAAGGAAGCACTTGTATGTGCTGCAGTTTAGTGACTTGTTCCTCGGAGAATAGCAGAAATGCTGTACCACTTGGCCCATTTATGAATATACAAACATATGAAACTTGCCAACAAAAACAGGCCTTGCTGTCTATCAAGTCTGCTGAAGGTGTGGAGAAACAGAAATACAAGCCACCCAGGCTGGGGGGGGGGGTCTGAAAGACAAGCCATCCAGGGCGGTGGGGGGGCTAAAGGAGTGGGAAAACAGAAACACAAGACATCCAGGCTGGCTGGGGGGGCTGAGTGAGTGGGGAAACAGAAATACAAGCCATCCAGGTGAAGGGCAGAAAGAGTGGAGAAACAAAACAAATGGGAAGCACACCTACATGCACTCTCTGCCCCCACTACGGACATGGGGCTGACGTATGTGATGTCTCCTTCTGGGCATCAGGGGAAACACTGTCCACAATATGGGGTATGGGCATGGGGAAGGTGTGAGTCAGCCCCGTCCCTGGCCCACCCTGCGATGTAGCAGCTGCAGTGAGGAGCAGGTCATGGCCAGGGGTTAGCAGCAGTCAACCCCCCTGTGGTGGGGATGTGTGGGGTATTGTGGGCAGCACTGATTGGGGCACCTGCCCCTTGGGGGGGTCTACCCTGGCATGACAGTCACCACTTGTGCACAGCCAACACCCTGAGTGGCCTCCACACCCCCAACAACCATGATAGTGGCCTCCAGCACGGCAGTTGCCAGCCCACGAAGGCCTGCTACCATGGTCCACTCCAGTCCCACAAAGTCCACTGCCAAAAACTGCTCAAGGTGCCTGTGGGCCACACTATGCCCTGCATGGCACCTTCTAGTCCACTGTTCCTGTGCCTGGAACATGCCCCTCAGGTATCCCACCTTAGCCTGGAAGCCCTCAAGGGCCTCCATGACAGCCTGCAGCAACAGTCTATTGATGGCCATCTGGGAATGTCCTGGGGACAAGGTCAGGCTACACCCTTGGCTGGGGTGGCACTGCAGCGGAGGCTGTGCCTGTGGGGTGGTCTGCAGCACAGTGGTGGTTGTACCAGGGGTGTGGCACAGTGGTGGTTGTGCTGGGGGTGGTGGGGCTGGAGCAACACAGCAGTAGCTGTGCTGGAGGTGGGGTGGGGCAGCACAGTGGTGGCTGTGCCTGCAGGGGAAGGGGGGGTGGATGCAGTGATACAATGACAAAGGGGCCTGCAGGGGTGGTTACGGCAGATGGCACCATGGGGCAGTTGGCCTGTGGCTGGCCATTGCTGCCAGCCTGCCCCTCAGAGGAATCAGACTCATCAGACACCCCCTACCCTGAGAACCCCTCCACATAGGTTGCTTCATCATCATAGTCATCCTCCTCCAGCAGTGCTGAGGCAGCTCTTACTCATCCCGCCATGGCATGCAGAGTCAGCATGAGGTGTGATAAGCCGGCAATATCCTGGCAGGCTGTGTCCTCCACAGTGGACTGGGACCGGGCTGTTAAGAGAAAGAGATGGCCATTGCTGAATAATGCATGTGCCAGTTGTAGGACAATGCCTGCATGCAGGCCCAGTCTACACATAAACATAGAATTTGATGGCAGATAAGGACCGCTTGGCCCATCTAATCTACCCGTTTCCTATAGATAGCCATACACATGCCTGTGCACTGCAGTGCCCACACCCCCCCCCAGTGCTGTACACATCACACACCTCTCATCACCACAGTAGGGGATTGCTCCACTGACATCTGATCCACCAGTATACCAGAATGTCATCAGGCAGGCCCACCCTCTTTGTGCAACCTATCCACCCAGTACACCTTGACAGTCATTGCATGTATCATTGAGAATCTACATATATGAGGTACAGTGGGCCTTGCAGGGACATAAAAGATGCAAGTCCATGGCCACTTTATGCAGTGCCTTTAGAATACTGACATGTGCAGGACATCTTGTACCTGCTCTCATGATGATCCAGCAGCACTCTGTATCAACATGCCATGTGGGTTCCCTGCCCCATTCCAAGCATGCAACACATGGCATTCCTATGACATGGGCCCCCTGCACTTGCAGAGCATGTCAATATGCAGGGACTACTGCAGTCACACATATGGCTGTGATGGTCCAACTTGGTTCTCATAGCCAATGCCTGGGACCCCTGTCATAGCCTGGACTGGTGGCAGGCATTAGCTCCTCTGCTGCAGTCAACAGTTGTGCCATGGGTGGTCCAGCACCAGTGGCCCTTATGTCTGCCCGCACCTTTGTTAGGAGCTTTTTCATGCAGGTCCAGAGGCCACTTGCCCACTTTCAGCATTCTTGTACCATCTGACCCATGCTGCCCACAGCATTCACATCATCAGTCACGGCCTGCCATCCCTCCCGTATGTCTGCCTCTGTGCCCCTGTGAGGGCCCAGAGTTCTTCAAGGGGTACATGGACCTGGGCCAGAGCCAACAGGTCCTCTGCACTGAACCACTGCCTTTGGATCTGGTCCTTGTCAGCCATTATACTTGTTGGGAAGTGGAGGACAGTCAGCCAAGAGCATTGTACATACACACACAGCAGAACACTGATCCCATGTACAAGGGTGTGCAAACTCTATTGTCCTGTGTCCAGGACACATACATGTCCCTGAAGGGCTAGAATGAACAGGGAGCTAATTGCACTGTACAGAATGAGGAACTAGCAACTTCAGATACATGCAAAGTGGGAAAAGGCCTAACCTTACTGCTTTAAACACCCATGCCAATGTTATCAGGCCTTGGTAAAGACACTTACCTCCAGCTACCTGCAGTACCTCAGTGACAGCTGTGTGGTGCTGCCTGCTCCTTATATATGCTCCTGGAGTAGCCAGTCCGGTGGTGCTTAAGGCTGCAGCACTAAGCGCCACATAGGAGACCAGAGTTTTGATGCAGACTCGGGTTGTCGGGGGTTGGCTGTGGCAGGAAAGGATAAAGTGTCCAGAGGACTGCTCTCCTATACTGGGGAGAGCGAGTTACAGAGCTCATCGTAAGCCAGGTCCCAAGTGTCAGCTGGGGATATGGCAACCAGGGACTGTCTGGATAGGGAGCGGAGTGGCGATGCCAATGTCCCAAGTTCGGCCACGTGCGTGAGTATGTCTGGGTGGCATTGCATGCCCACTCTTCGGGTAAGGGAGAAAAACAGAAAAATGGATTCTTGGTAGTTGCTGACTTCCAGCCAGCCCTGCACCCATGAATATCCAGGCCATGTTGCCTTCGTGTGATGGTAAGTCTTGGTGGTAAATCAGAGAGATGGGGCTAGGGTGGCTGGCATCCAGAGGGCTGCTTGGGGCCAGGGGGAGAAACAGCACTAAATGCAAAACACACACACACACTGCTCCTGGAGTGATTTAGCATGCAAATGAATGAATACATTTCATTAATGACATGCAATGTGGGTCAAGGACACAGTCTGTGTAATGAGGTAATTTGCATATGCTGGTTCAATATAGTGTGTTAGTGGTGTGGGCAAACACATTAGCGCAGCAATAGCACAACGCTAGCACCAGGGCCAGTGCTGTGATGCCCAGATGTCACAGTACTACACAGGCAGCAGTGCTACGATGTTGCGCTATGTCACCCGACATCATAGTGCTGCACAGGCAACCATGCTATGACATGCTATGCAGCTGGGCATGCACAGCAGCATGTTGCACATGCACAGTACTCACCCGGAAATAACATTGCTGTCAGCGTGAGGCACACACATCTCCCACCTGGAAATGGCTTTAGCCCTGTGCAATGCAAAGTTATCGCACTGCAAGTGGCACTCGTAGTGTGCTAATACCAGGCCTACCCAGTACAGCCCAGGCAGTCCTGCAGGCAGCATCAGACTTGTTAGAGTGTGGCTGCAACAAGTGGCAGAATGGCAGGTAAGTGCAGGAGAGTGAGGCTGGCCTGGCAGAGGAATGAACACTGGACAGATATGGCCAACATGGTGGAGCTGGTGATGGCCAGGGATGACCAACTGTTGGGGAAGGCTGAGAAGGGGTCAAGGCCCAGATGTGAGGTGTGGATGTCAGTGGGGCAGTGCCTGACCCATAGGACAGGCATCACAAGGACTGGGGACCCGTGCTGCCACAGGTTTAATGGCCTGTCCAGGAGGAAGCTGACATGCCTGCAGTAGATGAGAGCCATGTCCAGGCCAGGTGATACAGCCAAATGTACATACGGATGCTGTCAGTGCTGATGTACAGTCCAGTCCAGTCTGCTGTACCCACCAAGGGTGTGTGATACTATATAGGTTTGTGTTCATTGTTTGTTATTCAGCTTTAGGTAGGGTTTGATGTATGTGTCATTTTCCTTGGTATGTACCACTAGGCGATGTTTACATTGTACAGTGTACTTAACACTGTATTGTATTTATTTATTTAGTTTTTGTTAACTGAGTAGGTGCTCTAGACACAGAAATTACTATTTTCAGACATGAGCCAAGAGGTTACAAAGTGGTTGAGGGAACAATGTCAAGCACATTATTTACAAAAATAGAAAACTTAGTACAAACAAGGTAGATACAAATACAGACATGGTACTGCTGTGGCCTATGTTGTGTATTTACATCTGGCTTGTCTGCTGGTATCCTGTGTCCCTTGCATGGCTGTCTCCAGTGCTATTGCAGCCAGACCCACTCTATGTGCAATTCTCTGCTGCTTTGGTACACGCACTGCTGTTTCTGTTATGCTGCACACATGCTAGCATCACAGCTGCACGGCTGCCCACCTGTTGGTGGCATGTCTCCCCATGTGCAGTCTGGTTGTACATCTGTTATGCTCCATATGCCACTCCTGTTACCATCATCCCGCGTGCCATGCTTGCTGAGTTTGGTGTCTTCCCTTTCATAGGTTCCCAGAATGCTGCCAGTCAGGCGGATGCTGGCCTGGAAGCAAAGAGCCAGGACAACCTACTGCACAGACAGGTCTGTCTCCTGAAGCTCATGTGTTGTCATCTGGAGGCCATGAAGGGGGCAGTTCAGGAGGTCACAGAGGCAGTGCAGATGTTGGCAGTGGCACCACCAGAAGATGGACCGGAGAAGCAGTAGCAAGACCCAGCAGCAGGCTAGTGAGGGCCACTGTGGACTGTGTTGGTGTGGGAGGCCCTTCTTGGACATTTGACAGGATATTGGCCCTTTAGTTTTTGTTATATGCCTTTTGTATGGGCAGGCACCCTTTTTGTTTGTTCAGCTGGGTGCCATTTTTGTGTTTAATTCCATTTCCTTTCTGTTTGCTATTATGTACTTCGTGCCACCTTTGTTGCTGTGTCTGTGTCTTTCTTTGGTGCCCATCACTCCCCCTCTGTGCTGTCCTCTGCACTTTTTGTACACGGTTGCACCATGTAGAGCACGTATTATTGAGTGCTACAGTTTGAGCGACTCAGTAATACCGCTCTCACTGACAGCGAGTGCTGAAATAGGTCACTATATCCTGTAGAGCGAGGATAGCAAGGAGCTGTCCTCACTAGTACAGGATATAGGGTCCTGTGTGCCAGATTCCTGCTGAGTTGGCCGCATTGCATAGAGGTATTCACCACCGTTTGCGATGCCAGTAGACCTGGGTTTGGTCTGGCTTCGGAAACAATGTTTCAAAAAAAAAAAAATCAGTAACTTGCCCATCAGTCTGCACCCTCCTTGGAGTTGATTATTTTAGTTTGGGAGGTGTGGGGGGGCTTGCCCCCCACAAAGGGGGGCATGGGGGGGGCACAGTCCCCCTGAATAAAAGTATTTTTTGTGTGTGAAGAATGCAAGTATTGTTGGTCGCTACAATATCAGGCACTCTTTGGGCTGTTTTGTGGTTGCTTTATGTGATGGGCAGTCTTTCAGACTTGCCTTTATCACATAAATGTATTGTGCAGTGCCTGTGGTGCAAAATTCAGCACTACTAGCACTGTGCTTGTGCCCAGTGTTGTGGTGTAGTGCTGCGCCTATGACCTGCACTGTAGCCCAATATTCAGCCATGTTTGTGCAGGTGCCATTCCTTGTGCTTGGTCTTAATATCTGTCTGCCCATGTCTCTGCACTATCGGTGGCTCAGTGCAAGCCTGACCAGCTGAATATGGGGGCCATTGTCCCCTAAAGTTAGGAAGCCTTTTCTGTTGTATGCATGTTCATTTCAGTCACAGGAAACATGTTGTTAAACAGCGGGCATTCACAGACAGCTGAGACTACTGAAAAAAACCTAGGAGAGACCTGTTTTTTTAAAAAGCACTTGTCTTATTATTTCAAATGCAAAAATAGTGGTAAAGCATACTCAAAATGTGGAATAAAGCATCATACAAGATAAGGGCAATCTAAAAAAGAATAGAAAGGTATAGGTCAAAACGTTCACTGCTTACATACACTGCTGCTTTAAAATGTTTTGTTCTAAAATGTAAAATGGACAAATAAATCAAGGGATGTCCTGTCCTCTCAGAGGGCAAGACATCTCATGTCTGTAAGCGGGTTAGGTTGCCTGTTATTTTACTGTGGCTGCAGAAGCTAAGAAAGGTAGACTAGTCCCAATTCACTAAGGGCTTTATATGTCAAAACCAGAATCTTAAAAGTCTAACATAAAAATATACTGTAGAAGACTAAGGGCAGAAAAAGACCTAAGGCAGGATTTTCAAAAGTCTTAGATTGTCGCAAGCCCCAGTGCTCTGACGATACAGCGCATGGGGCTTGAGGCAATCTAACATGATTGCAGCAATCCTGGCGGTCATTTTCACTGAGCTTGCGCCAGATATTTGGCACAAGCTGCTGTAATTTGTGGAAACTGTTGCACCTGTGTCCGAGATTGTAAAATCGGGCGCAGTTGCGGTGAAGGGTTTGGCACACCGCCAGAACCTAAATATTGTGGTGCAGGGCTGGATGCAAGCCCAGCACCACACTTTGAAAATCCTACCGCACGCGTCGATCGAGTAGGTTCTGAAGCCTATGAATGATGTATTACTGCACCACCTAACAGGCAGGCAGTCAGTGCACATCATGCAGGACTGGAGTTATGTAATCTGTGAGTCACTACAACACCACCTGAGCTGCAGAATTATGCGAGAAATGAATCAATCTTTCTGGCTAGCCCACATACAGGGCATTGCAGTAGTCCAATCTTGGTGTCACAAATGCACGAATTAAAGAGACAGCGTTCAGGAAAGGAGAGAAATGGATGTAATCTCACTGCATTCTTATGGTGATAAAAGCCACTTTTTAGTCACTGCAGATTTCTGGGCATCGCACGGCAAACTGCCATCAAGAGTGACACCTAATGTTATGCACAATATAAGATGTGTCCAGATTGGTCCAGGTACACCCCATCAAGACTCTGACTAATCTCCTCCACTCAACTCCAACACCCACCTGCAACACTTCCATCTTATCTTGGTGCAGTATGGGCCAACTGTGAACCATCCAATTTAGGTTCTCCCCAGATAATCGAACAGGTCAAAACCTAACAGACCAAGACCAATGAGTAAGGAGAGGAACAGCTAAATGTCATCTGCACAGCAGTGACAACTCACACTGTACCTCTGACTTACCTTCCCAAGCAGTAACATACTGTATACACTGTGAGCAACATTGGAACCAGTATAGATCCCTGAGGGAGACCACAGATGATCACTTCTGCTGATGAGAAAATGTTTTCTAACATGACGACATCAACATGCTGTATGATAGAACCAGTTTAAAACTGCCCCTCCAGACCAACACTGAGGATGCAAGCACTCAGTCAGCACCAAATGATCCAAAGTATCAAATGCTGTGGACAACTTACTCCAATCAGCAAGGCTACTGGTACCATGTCTGTTGACATCTGGAGGTCATTAACCACCTTCATAAATGCTATTTTCATAGTGTGTCCAGGTCTGAAATCAGCATGGAACTTACTGAATACACAGTGATCTGATCGATAGTTTTTGAGCAAAACATCATCAACTCTCTCAACAGCCTTCCCCAAAAAAGGAAGGTTGGAGACTGGGCAAAAATGCCAGAACACTGGATCACAATGAAGACTTTTTAAGCAGTGATTTTACCATTGCCTCTTTCTGTAGTGGAGACCCTCAGCCCCCTTTCAAAGAAGCCTCACCAATCCTCAGAAAAGGGGCCATAAACTCCCAATATTGTAAAATAAGCCAGGTAGGGCAGCCAGAGATCCAGCGTGTGGGTTGTCCGCAACATCCCCTAAACCAGATCCCAAAGCTGCACTTCACTAATGGAGTCAAATTGGTCCCAGAGAGGACTTGAGTTAGAATCTGCAAGATAAGACTCCCCTACTGCAGAATTCAAGTTGACTGAGCTTATTCCTTCTGTGACCTTCTCAGTACTGTCTAAAAAGAACTGCTGAAATTCCACACATTTCTGTCCAGGATTACAGGATTAGACAATCTGACTTTCCAAATGTGTCTGTCGCCATGAACAATTCCTTCAGTTGAGTCTTGCTGGAAGCAACCCCTCAGAGAAGTACCTAGCCTTTCCTGTGGGAACTGCTACCTGATACATCTCCAACCTATCCTTATGGGCAAGACACTGATTTGTCTGGATGCTCTACACCTGTGCTCTCACTTCAGACCTTGCATCTTCAGTTACCTGAGGTCACTCATATACCAAGGAGGCCTACCGATCATGAATACATGTCATGAAGAGAGTGGTGCCAAGTTTTCAATGGCAGTGATCAATTTGGTGTTGTACAAGCCCACTGCTCTATCAGCCCCTTCCCCAGAACAAGAAGGGAATCAAAGTCTTCTAATTGGCATCCAGGGACATTAAATGTTCTTTCAAATGTAAAGTAACATTCAGCTAGTTTAATTCCCTATGGAATGCTAAACATCTACAGTATGTAACCTGTTTGCCGAGAGTTGGGGGCAGCATAGAAAGAGGTGGGGAATGTGACTGCATGCCATGGCTATTAGGGCCAGGCATTAATGTCTGTCACACGAGGCCTGGCTGAACAGACTGAAGACACATGATACTCCTTACATGGCAGATATCCCTGGTGTAACCAGGATTAGCCATGCCAGTGACAGAGACGACCATGCTAGAGAGCACACATCCATTCCATGCACACCATTCCAAGGCTGTGAGTTCCAAGGGTACCTCTCTGGTATCAAATGGCTGCATGCTCAGCCCCCTCAATTGCTGAACTACCTATCTGGTATGTAGAGGACCCCTGAACAATAACCCTTTTTCCTTGCTGCTACTCCTCTGTCCAGTAATCACATCCCCTCCCAGAAATAGTTGGTTAATGCCAGTTCATTCTCATGAGTGCAGACACTTCCTCATGATAATGACTAATGGGATTAATCCAGCATATATCACCAGTTGGTAATGAAACATGCTATTATTAAGCAATGCGAATTAACAATGTGTAGTCAAGTCAGCATTTTGCTGTCCAGTTAGATAGAAAATGTGGTTTGCATAGTGATGTTAAGAGGAGGTTCTCCACTTAAATGGATAGAAATACATAATGTTCAGTTGTAGTTACAAAAAAGTTGACCTAGTATTGCAGTATAATGCAGTTACAGTAAAAAAAAAAAAAATGCATTGAATAACATGCTTTTTTTTTTAATCACAACTGTGTTATACCGCAGTATTGTGTCACCTTTTTTGTAACTACTATTATATGACCATGACAGAACAGACAGGGAATATAGGAATGTGGTTCATGGCTTTCTACGAATGTTACTCTCTCTCTCTCTCTTCCTCTACTCATAGTTGCATACCAGCATAAATTATACTATTGCACATCCGTACATTAGGTATTTTGTTGCTGCAGAGCAGAAGTCTCTCATCACACATAGTTTGCCATGGTCTGTGGTAGATTCACCCACATTTGCACCTGGTAGGTGGGATGGATGCATTTATTGGTACAGTTTTCTTTTGTATTGGGTGCAGGACATTGATGAAAAATTGTGGTTTGTGGTCAAATTAGCAGGGATTTGGAATATCTTCGCCATAGTCTCCAACTCTTCATTCTTATCTAAAAATGCCTTTATGGCCAAACTCTACCTTATTTGTCTTTCCTAATAACATTTTTCTCCCCAAACCTTTTTATTCCTTGAGTCTCAGACTTCCCTTAGTACTTCCAATGCCCATCTCCTCTGCTGGTGGAAGAGCTTTCCGCGACTTTGACCCATCCCTCTTGTATAGCACCCCTTCCCCCAAACTGGGTCCCACTCCCAACTTAAGTAACCAGCTCTCACAACCACTTCAAATCTTCACTAAAATCTTATATTTTCTCCAAAGATGTCAACTCCTCATCCTTCCTCATTGACAATAATTGTATCTACCACTGGATGGTATGTCTACCATAATATAGTTTTAGTTTGATTAATTGTGTAGCTTACTGGTAATAGCAAACAGCTGAGAACACACTTTACCTCCTTGTGCTTAACCTCCTCCTCCTCCTCTCTTTCTCACACTCTCTCTCACTCTCTCACTCTCTCTCTCTCTCTCACACACTCTCTCACTCTCTCACTCACTCTCTCTCACCTTCTCTCACTCTCTCTCTCTCTCCCCCTCCCTAAACCTGTAGTCAGCCCAGAATAGAAAACCTTTGGATGGTGACTGGTGATGTTGGTCCTAATTAGTAGGGCCATCATGCCCACAGAGTGTGTGGGAGCATGTGCCCCTCCCCCCAATTTTCATCCAGGCATTGGTTTTCATCCTGAGGAAGGGCTGTAAAAGTACAGTTTAGTGCCCTCCATTGAAAATGTTTTTTTTGTGTGTCTGTGTCCTCCAGAAATTCTCTTGGCATGATGCCCCTGCTGATTAACTAGATGGAGCTCAACTGTGGCTGGGTAGGATGCTTTTCTTTTGCTGGGGAATCAACAAACATTGGAGGGCTGTGCCCCACAATGCCACCCCTTAGTAAAAGGTCTGTCTCCCCATGCTTTCCCCAACCTCCTTCAATGTCACTTCTTCCCTATGTGCACCTAATGTCTGAGGCAACAGTTTATGGCTTCTGAAGCACTTGGGGAGTGTGTGTGTGAAAGGTGTTACATTTTATTCCTTCCTTCCTTTCAGCTTTATTTGATTGCATTATTCCCTAGTCCTATGTAAAGTGACTTGAAATAAAAAGTGTAAATGATAAACTATTGAATACCTGATTACCTGACTGACTGAATGACGGAGCTATATTTTGGAGAGTTCTTCTGTCAATAAAACAGGTACATGTAACCCAACCCCCAGGACGTACCTAAAAATGAGCTAACACAGCTCAGGGTTCCTTTCATGG
The DNA here is from genome assembly GCA_016271365.2 of Neoceratodus forsteri. Classification (NCBI taxonomy): domain Eukaryota; kingdom Metazoa; phylum Chordata; order Ceratodontiformes; family Ceratodontidae; genus Neoceratodus; species Neoceratodus forsteri. Next base: position 525,963,144 of record JADMNL010000022.1, read on the forward strand.
TGCAAAAGTACAATAAATTACAATTAATGAAATAAAATATGCATTGAGATGCTGCTCACTAAGACAAAACGTAGCACTGTCAAATAGTGTATGTCACCACAAGTCCCTGTTATGTCTAGTACTTCAGGCACAGCATTTGCAACATAAAAGCAGGGTTTTCAGTCCCTCGGTACAAAGGACACCAACAAGATCACATCTCGGTGGCCTAGTAGGCATCATTCTTGTGGCCACTTGCATGTATCTTGGGGTTACCTGTATCTTAACTTGTACTCAAGCTGCCACACAGCATGTCCACATGTTGCAAAATCAGCCAGGGTTAGAAAATGGGATGCAAACAGACCAAGAACATCAGCAGTGCCAAAGTGCACGTCCGCACCTGCAATCAGGGGCACTGTGCCAGCAATCGAAAATCTTGCCCAAAGACTCATTTTCTGTGAGGTTCTGAAAATAAGCAGAAAGTTTCGCAACTGAACATGTATACAAAAAAATAACATGTACAATGTGCAGAATCAGTTTATACAGAGCAAGAGCAGTGTGTACAGATGAATGGAAAACAAATTGTACTGTACTGAATAAGAAAAATCTGAAGCAAGGAGGGCATGGTGAACTGACTGAAAGACATGCAAAGAATTTTATTGGAGGTGGAGAGATTTGAGTGCAGGTTTCCACTTTAAGCATGCCTGGTGAAGATAGAGACTGTTGGCTAATAATTACATCTGATCAAGAGGCAGACATATGGAGGACTCCAGTAGTCAGTTATCCACTTAGAGTGCCAAAGAATATCCAATGAATGGGATTCTCTCCAGCCCCCCCCCACACCCACCCAGCACCACTGAAAACAAGGATTCTGTGCACGCCTCTCCCCACATTTCTTGATAAGTGTTATCAGAGTCAGCCTGCTGCTAACTGTCAGTTTCCAGACGAGGCTCTCTCAGGGAGGAGAAGCAGGTTCACTCCACAGATAGAATGTTCTATTCTAATCAAGACGGAAAAGTAAAAAAAACAAAACTCTTTTTTTCAAACAACTCTTCAAAACAGACACGTGGCAGGAAATGTCAGAATTATATGTACAAGCCCAAACAACCAGAGCAGCACACATAAAAAGCTTTCTAAAGACATATTGGCAAAAAAGGTATTAACTAAGGATAAAAACAGATTTAGCTGGTCTTTCACTGGCTGGTGAAGTACAACTGTGAGTTTGTTAAGATCATCATCACTTTATTTTTTAAGGAGTGCCCTTCCAGAGCTCAGGGTGCTCTTACAGAATAAAAGATCCAATAACATATACACATAAACAGAAATTCACAACACCATACACAATTATAATATTAATAAAATGTGAGCCCAATAAAAACAAAAACAAACTAAAAGTCAAGGCACACTAGTGCACAAGCACTGAGGCAAGGGTTACCCCAAAGGATATTGGCAGGGAAGCTAAGTTTCAAAGAACAGTAGAAATCACACTTCTTTTAAAACAACTACCTAATACAAGGCCTTTCCTATTATAAGCCAGAAAATGCCTGATTAATAAGGTGGGTTTTTAAAGATGTTTTAAAACCCTCTATGGTCAGGCTATCTCATATCCAACAAGGTAGAGAATTCTACAGGGTCGGAGCCATAAAAGTAAATGCTCTTCCTCCAGATGTGTCCAGATGGACCCTGGGAGTCTCTAGCAATCCCTTGTCAGAGGATCGGAGTGAGTGGGTGGGTGGGGCAGTATGGGATCAGAAGTTCTTACAGGTACTGCAGAAGTTGATTGTGTAGGACTTTATAGGTCAGTAATGAGACCTTGAAGGTTATCCACCACTGTACTGGCAGCCAGTGCACTTCACGCAGCACAGGTGTTATGTGCCTGGATCTAGGGGCTCCAGTCAACAACCTGGTCATCACATTCTGCATTAACTGCAAGCAACGGATATCAACCCCCGATAGCCCTAGGTAGAGGGCATTACAATAATCAAGACGGGTGGTGACAAAGGCATAGACCAAGGTAGGAAGATCTTCAGTCGGAACCAGGTGTTTCACCCTGGTTATATTCCTAAGATGGTAAAAGGAAGATTTGGCTACAGCCAACATCTTAGCCTTCAGGGTCAGGCCCTCATCAATAATCACACCAAAGTTATGCACATGGTCCGAGACAATTAGTGGTATCCCTCCCAGCTCTAAACCAGACGGCTGTCCCACCAGCATCCCGGTCGACCTACGATCTGGGTCCACAACCAATACCTCTGTTTTTTCCAGGTTTAGCCTCAGCCAACTGGTACTCATCCAGCCCTGAATCTCAACCAGGCAGCTGTTAAACACAGATACAGTAATTTTCTCCTGATCGGGCACAAAAGACATGTATAGCTGAGAATCATCCACATAGCAGTGAAAACTCAGACCATACTATCTTATAATGTCCCCCTATGGTAGCATGTACACTGCGAACAACATGGGGGACAGCACCGAGCCCTACGACACCCCACAGGGTAGCTAACAGGGGGCCTGAGGAATAAATCCTTGACACCACCCTCTGAGATCCATCCTAGAGGAATGATTGAAACCAACTGAGGACTGCCCCCCCCAGTCCACAGACGAACCGCAGGCGCTCAAGAAGTACCCCATGGTCCACAGTGTCAAATGCTGCTGAGAGATCAAGGAGAACCAGAATGGTTCAGGATCTCTGATCTCTGGCCATCAGAAGATCATTTAGTACCCTTACCAGGGCTCTTTCAGTGCTGTGCCTTTTCCTGAAACCTGAATGGAGAGGGTTATAGATATCGTGGCTTGTTAAATGGTCCTCCAGCTGCAGGGTGACCACCTTCTCAATAACTTTACCTGTAAAAGGCAAGTTAGAGACTGGTCTGTAGTTGGCCAGGGAGTCAGGGTCTAAGGAGGGTTTTTTCAAGAGGGGCCGAACAACCCTCTCTTTTAAGGGGTTTGGGAAGATCCCTCTCTTTAGAGAACTCCTAACTATCCTGGTCAGGACCAGGCCAATGACCTAAACACACCTTACAAGAAGGTGAGTTGGGCCTGGGTCCAGACTACAGCAAGTTGGCTGCAGAGTCTGGATGCTCCTCACAATATCAGTGACTGCTGGTAGGCTGAAGATAGACCAGGTCACCCGGGTAACTGTACCACATGGTTGATCAGATTAAGGCCCAATGAGGAGGCACTGGATGATCTCACTTCTGATGGAGGTCACCTTATCGGCAAAAAACTGCGCAAACTCATCACACTTTCCTTGTGACAAGGCTCAGCCAGATTGCAGATAGACTGGATTGCACAATCTGTCTACAGTGCGGAAGAGCTGAGTTGGCCTGTTTTTGGTTGCAGCAATCTCCTTGGACAGGAACTCTGCCTTCTTATTGGAGATTGCTGATTGGTAGATTTTATAATGATTTAGCAATCTAAGCCTGTCCTTCTCCAGGTGAGTTTTCTACCAGTGTCTCTCCAACCTTCATCCCTGTCTCTTCAGCTCCCTTAGGGACCCATCATACCATGGGGCCCCAGGGTGAACGGTCAGGGAACAAACACGAACCGAAGTGATGACATCTAGAGGCCCCTGCTACTGTCCTATTATAGGCAAGAACAAGGAAGCCTGGGTCCCCGCTATCAATCGAGATTCCCAAAAGGTCCATCATGGCCATTAGACCCTCTGAGGTAACTCCTCTTAAAGGGCGGTACTGAACCATTTCCTTTGGGGCAGGCCTAATAAGGGACTCAGTAAAACTGAATCTCAGGGTGTGATGGTCAGACTATCTAACAGGATCCAGCACCATGTCGGTGATCTCCATCCCCAGGAGACTTATCAAATTCAGTGAGTGTCCCCCACGTGAGTGGCAGCGGTAACTACCCATGTCAGGCCCAGTGATTCCATCAACTGGAGAAGGTTTTGCCCAAAGGATGAGAGCTCATCATCTATCCAGGCATTGAAGTCCCCCAGAATTATCCATCTGGGGTACTCCAAAACCAGTCTGGCAGCAAGCTCTGCTATCTCTTGCAGGAAAACCCTCTCATCAACTGGTAGACGGTAGATGAGAAGGATCCTGCAGCCTGCACCTGCCCCGATAATACACTCAAAGGAATTGGTAGATCCCACTGAGATCTCCCTGAAATCCAGTTCTGATCTAAAACAGATCACAACTCCCCAACCCCGACAGTCCACTCTCAGGCGATGTAAAACAGAGAACCCAGCTGGAATAGCAGACGCCAAAATGAGTCCTGCATTTTCATCCAGCCAGGTCTCGGTAATGCAAGCCAGGTCTGCAGAGGCTAACAAATCAGCCACCAGTGCGGTCTTATTTTTAATTGACCTGGCATTGCATGAAACCACCCTAGAGGGACAAGAACCCGAGGATGACCACACTACCTGCCTGCATGAGTCAGAGCCCTTGGGTATGGGCACAAGGCAAGGAGGACCCCTGTCCTGTACCCATTTCACCCCAGCGCACCTCCTGGCCCTCACTGTCTCTATCCATCCACTTCTCTCCTATCCTCCCCAGCCGAGGCCCCCCCCCTCCGCTTCCTTGTAATACCTAGTGCACGGCATCTTCTGTATACCTCTGAGAAAAGCAGAGGGGTCTCAAATGGACAGAGGTCCCTAAGTCTGGAGGGGGGGTACTGCCTGACCGTATTAATTTCCCCCAACACATACTAACAACACCAACCCCTCTTCACAATGTAACACTCAACTCCCCCCCCCCCAATCTATTTCCCATTCCTATTCCACCTTACCTCCTTACTACTGGACAACAATTTTAATCCAATCCCCACCAATCTTACACACACACACACACACACATATACACCCTCTAATCTAAACTAGCAATAATCTCACTCTCAATCTAAGCAGCGGCAGCAGAACATTAAAGTACAGTATAAGCAGTCCTTAAAAAGTCACTTCAATAAGTTCCAGTTGCACAGCTCCCACCTCTGCATTTGAGCCTATAAATATGGAGCAGATTCCTCTCACCAGTCTGCCCTAGTTCACGTTAAAATTTGAAGCAGTTTGTAATCCAGTCACCGGCTTTAAACTTCCCAATTAAGCTCTGTTTCCAACAATATCAGAATGCAGATTTTAACAATACCTTCTTGCAGACGAAGATCAGAAATCACCAACCTCTTTCAAGTTCATCACAGATATCTGCCAGAGGACACATTTTCTCCAACTCATATCCGAGGAAAAATACCTGCACCTTCCCTTTTGAGGGTCCAGATAGCCTGCCCTCCAGCCTGCTCCTAACTCCTCTTGAGGATCAGGGTAGAGAGCTCCTCTTCAAGAACACCTGCCTCCACCTCCAGTCTGGCTCAAGTGAAGTCCTCAGAAACACTCTCCCTATAGTGACCCCAGCCCTTTCAATAGCTTAACGCTCCCTGTGCCAATCTTTATTGGAAAAACATTTCCATCAAGGCAGTGACTTCCTAATCTCCCCGGGTGTGTGTTCTGACCGACCCCTCACCTCAGTCAGAAACAGCATCCACTGGCAGAAAAGTTCCCTTGCGTGCTGCTCGTCGACTCCTCTCTACGAATACAGTCAGTCACAGCTGGCAGGTGTCGTCTCAGTAGTTTCTCCACTCCACAAGCTACTCGTGCAGCATCCCCCGCAGTCTCCAACAGTCACTGGGAAGATAAAGCCAGGTATAAAAAGGTGCATTATGAGTTAAATTCAAAAAACACTCAGAGTAAATCCGTAAAGTCTCCTGTAAAGTACTCAGGCCCCCTAGACCTTACTAACCCACATTCTCACCGCTACTCTGGGCGGTATCGGGTGCTGCCGAACATCCCAAGTGCACACTTCATGGGCATTTGGAAAGTATCCCGAAAATGCTCAGAACACTAACTGACTCACTTTTTTCCCCTAACTAACAACAGCTGACTTAAAACAACTCCAACTTGTACATCCAATTTAAATAAACGCTTCTTATGCTAGAAATGCTAAAAGTTCTTTAAATTTGATGGACTGCATCTGACTAAGGAGGAAGGCGGTGCATCGGGGCAGAAGTTTGATGCCTTTGCAGAATATTTAAACTAGCAAATGGGGAGAGGGATGCAGTACCCCATACGCTGAATGGGAAGAACACCCCTACCCCTCAGCTAGTGTTCAAACAGGAGTTCAGCATGTTTGTAGTTCATTTGCATCACCAGGTAAAGAAAAAGGTCTAGCTCTCCATACAATGCACAGGGGAAACGCCGGACCTCGCCCAACAACTAACACACTGAAATCTAGCCAATGGAAAATAATGTACTCAAATGCTCGCAGTCTGAGAAACAAGATCCCAGACCTGCAGGCAATAATGATAGAGTCTAAACTGGACATAGTAGCCATTAGCGAGACATGGTTTACCAGTAACCACACTTGGGAGACTATAGTACCTGGCTATGTACTGTTCAGAAGAGACTGAGGTGCAAAAAGGGAGGGGTGGAGTGGCCCTTTATGTCAATGAAAATATCAAAGATACAGAAATTCAGAATACACATAAGGAGCCAGAAGAACTGTGGATCATCCTGGAAACAGGAAATGGGACAGCCATATGAACTGGGGTTGTGTACAGGCCTCCAGACCAGGGGGAGGACATACACACATTACTGTTAGAAGATATACAAAACATGACAGCTAAAGGGGAGATTCTGATAATGGGAGACTTCAACATGCCAGATACAGATTGGTGAATACCAGCAAGAACATCTGCCAGAACTAGACACATGGTGGATTCCCTGCAGGAGAAGGGCCTCAAACAACTGGTACAACAACCCACAAGAGACAGGGCTATCCTAGATCTAGTACTGACTAACAGGGAAAGGATCACAGATCTCCAGGTAGAAGGTCACCCGGGGGCCAGTGACCATCACATGGTATAGTTCAATTTGACCACTAGAACTAAATCATCCCATTCCAAGACAAAAATATGGGATGTCAGAGGAGCTGACTTTGATAAGATGGCCAACAGAGTTAAGCTAGCCCTGGCAAAAAGAAATACAGGTGAGGGGCACAGGCAAAGTGGGCAAACATTAAGGATGCAATACTTGAAGCAACAACCCAATGTGTTAGAGAGAAAAGGAAGTGCAAAAGAAGAAGGAAAACACTTTGGTTCTCAAAAACAGTAGCAGAAAAGGTCAGAGCCAAGAGGCTGACCTTCATGAAATATAAGGGAATGCAGCAGGATGAAGATAGGGAGGCATACCAAACTTCCCTAAGGGAAGCAGGGAAGGCAGGCAAAGGCCCAAACCAAGGAAACACTAGCATGAACAGTAAAAGAAGGTGACAAGACTTTCTGTAGATACATTAGTGAAAGAAGAAAGTCAAGCAGGGGTATTGCTAAGATCAAAGGGAATAAAGAGGCATGTGAGGAGGAGGACCATGTAAAAGTATGTATCCTAACTAGATACTTCTGCTCAGTATTTACTGAAGAGAAGGTAGGGCAGGGCTCACAGCTCAGCACCATGGACACGGGGGGAGGGAGGTGTGCACTAGTCCCTTCACAAAAAAAAGGGTCCTACAAGAGTGCGATAAGCTCAGGGTGGACAAGGCAATGGGACCTGATGGCATACATCCCAGGGTACTAAAGGAGCTAAGGGTGGAACTAGCAGAGCCATTATCAGAACTGTTTAACCTAGCAATGTATGAAAACAGTTTGGGAGTCTCTTTCCATTTACCCATACCCTAACCTGAGTTACAAGTCGCCACAGCATATATCTGTCATGTAATCATGTCCCATATATGTTCTGGATGGGTATATCAGCTGGGCCTTCTCTACAATACTTCGGAACAGCTGTCTACCATCTAGAGCCCATTACTCTACATGTGAACCTCCCATTTCTCTAAGGGTGCCACTTTTTATGAACTTCAACCCTCTGGCCTAGTCCTCTCCTATGTAATCTCCCTTCGATGGCTGACAGTTCTGCCCTTTATATAGGTCGCTACCTATCTGTACATCCCTGGCCAGCGACAGTGTGAAGTAAGGTGTCCCAAAACCTCCTCATGGCCAAAGGGCTTAGCATTCATGCATACTGCATCCAACAATTCCATCCTGTAAGCACCGGGTACCACCACCCTTGCTTCTACCTGCCTGGTGCGGAGGTTAGGCCTCATATGGCATAGTACCCCATTCTTGAACTCATACCACCACAATGTCTTCCTTACCCCCTTATTATCTTTGCTATTCCCCTTTTTGGTAGCAAACTTACTGAGCTGAGCCACTTCAGGATCTCCTGCCTGTAACTGTTTCCAGTCAGCACAAGACATATCAGTAATAAGCTTATTATCACATTTCAACATATAAGTCCCTTCAGCAGTCACTGCTTCTTCATTCTTGGTTGTAGACTTTTCCTCTTCTGACCTGCCTGCAGTCGTCACTCCAGAACACACAAAGTCTGGAACAGTCTCACCTGGGGACTTCTCCAATGTCTCAGTTCCATTATCTCCCAGCCAAAACATCCCAGGGAACACAGGCAAAACAGTAATCTCCAAATCAGCACACTCTGCACAGGCATCTTCCGATTCCAACCTCACAGGCCCTTTTTCCCTGTACAAATCCCTGGTGTCTTCCAACTGGACCCAGAGCTCAGGTACCTCTGCTCAGCCTCTCTCCAACGGCTCTCAGCATCCATCCATCACTCAAACATGCAGCATATCAGGCTCATCTGGTCCATCCTCTGGTTATACGTTGCCTCACCTTGGCCACCATCCCCACATAGCTTCATCTCCACTGGCACCATAGCCAACTGTCATATCTCAGACTTCAGGCCAACAAACATGGGAATATGCAGCTTCTCCGTTACGGAACTTGTAGCAACCCCATGGATCAAGGATTCCGCTGTTCTGTCCTGCAGCATTAACAGTCCACCAGGCCTTGTACAGACCAATTGCTATCCCACCACTTGGGCTGTCACGAGTCTTTTCTGCTTCTGTATTCTGCATTCAGCATCCAAAAACCGGAAAGCACCAGTACCGCCAGTACATCCCACCACTGCCACCAGTGTAAAAAGGTGTGGATGTAAAGATGGACGCTGACACCAAATTATACAGTGGCAAGGCTTAAAAGAAGCAGCCAAGCCTAAAAATATTTATTGAGATACAAACAGAACAAAACTAACTTGTACTTCATGCATGAATAAGAAATGAAATCGAAAGGTACAAAAATAAACTTCTGTTCACGCAGGCAATAACAGCATTAGCCACCTGGGAACATCAAGGGTACATAGTCTGACTAAGGCGCAGACTCCCCAGTAGATCAGCCCAGAGCTGATCCCAAAACAAATCTGACATGGTCCAGGCTCAGTGCTCCTTTTAACCCAAGAGAACAGCATGTGACCATATCAGACTCCACCCACAACACTTTTAAACTTAAACTTTCTTTATTCAACATAAAGGTCTTTTATAAACCTTTTAAAAAGTAGCTGGGTCTGTCTGTAGTCAGTATATGCTAATATACACAAAAAGAAATCAGTCCTTAACAAAATAGAGAATAGTGGATGGGCAAGTATGTACAACTAGTGTGTTGTGCCACTGAGGGGTTCTGATTCCCTATGACCTTGAGAGCGAAACTCGAGAGGTCCGTGGGAATCAGAACCCCAAAGTGGCACAGCACACTGGTTGGGCATAACATTGCCCATCCATTATTTTTTATAGTGTATGGTGCCCCTACGATAATTTAAGTGAGCATTTAAAAAGGAATTCTTTCCACTACGTTTCAATCTGGTATTTGTCAGGTTGCTAAGGTTAGTGCTGTGGTTGTTAGGGACCAAGTGTCCCTACGTCTGTAGCGTGGTCTGTCATTGGCTGTCGGTTCCCTTTGGGTGGGAATTCCAGGAAAAAAAACATGGCGGACGTATCTCTCGCTAAGCGAGAGGAGCGTGAGTGAAATGATTCACCTGTTAATGTGAGTAGTTTTAAATATCTGGTTGATCCTGCATTTTTTTTTAATAGTTTAAAGTATCTGGTCAATCCTGCCTTTTTTCGTGGTGCCCTGTTCGTCATCAGTTCGGTGGATGATCGTGCCGCTGGCTCCGAGTTTTTCTGTGTCTGGTCCAGTTTTAAAATTAGCTGAGCGCGTGCAGCCTCTGGAGGCTTTCAAAATGTTGTTGTAGTACAGTGTGGTACAATCACGTTCCATGACCTTTTGAACTGTAGTACTACAACATTTTGAAAGTCACTGAATTCCATACACAACAAGCCCTCACCATACACTATAAGAAAATGTTATGCACTCTATGGCTCCTCCCACGAATGAACCAAGGTATAAGGATGGAGAAGAGAGGGCCGGCTGACTCCTAAGGATACATTCATAATGATCCCTGCAAGGAGAAAACCCCTTCTAGAAGATTCCCCCTGCTTATACCTCAGTAAGACCTTCCATTCTTAAGTAACAAATAAACTAACATTGGAATTTTATACAGTCTTTTAACCAAAAGCTGAAAGTCATCTAGAATTCTGCACATTTAGGTACAGAAGTTTCTTTTTTATATTTACAAACGTGCTGCAGCACAGGGAAACGCAGAGCTCTTAGAAGCATTGTGTTGCTTTTGTATGGCCATTATCATTCATACTTTATGTTTATTCAACTGTAATACTTATGGAGATTCTGCAGAAAACATAAACATTAAAACCATGGTTACTAGAATTCATTTCACAGGGTTACTAACAACAGAGATGAGCTTCATATCATTCAGTGTTATGCTTGGATGCCTAGGCCTGAAGAAAACAAACAGTAAACTGTGTTTGTTTCAGTTTAGGTTTAAAATACAGCTTCTACCGAGGCAAACTGAACAGTTTAACAAATACCTCCACATGGAGGTCTCTTTGGACATCTCGCAAGGGAAAAAAGGAAAAGGGGTTTCACCTCACAAGTGGGAGGCGGAGTTCACTTCTCGGCAGCTTTAAACCGCTGCTTTACTGAGTATACTGCGTGCAGGTTTCTAAATGAAACTAACAGGGCAAACGCCCATACGGCAAAAGCTTTCTGCAGAATGCACTGCGCATTGAAATTCTAGCACTGTCAAAGTGCCATAATGTTGCAATAATTGGACACAAGTGAAGATATATTAGCTACATTAGGTACCGGGGGGCAGTGAGAACATCAAGGCTCCAGAAGAAGTGCAGAGAAAGAAGGAAAAAAGACAAGCATTTGTGAGACACCTGTATTTCCAGGTGGCCAGCCTGGAAAAAAGGAGGAAAAAGAGAAACAGGAAAGAAGGCAACAGAGAAAGAATTAGGATCTTAGCGCTACTGCAGTAGTCTTTTACTAGAGAAAGGAATGAACCTCTGGAGAGACTTGGACATTCTTTCACATGTCTCCCAAACATTACAGAGAAGGGTGTATAGGCTGTGTAATTTTGACAGGTGCAATTGAATACATGTGCCATGGCATCAACATAATCTTGCCATTTAACTTTCAGGTTAGGAGCTAGGGTACTAAACATATCCATAAGCATACAGTTAAACCTCTCTGTGGTCCCATTCCCTTGTGGGTGATACGATGTGGTATGGCTTTTAGAAATACCAGCAACTTGGCATAACTCCTTTATTTATTTACTTGAACTTTTGTTAACCTGGTAAGCCCACTGAGACAAAGCGTCCCTTTTTCAGGGGTGACCCGGAGTTAATAATACAACATAATACATACAGTAGCAAATGAAGACATACAGCCTCTCTCTCTCTCTCTCTCTTGGTCAGCGCTCTTTCGTCTATCGTGCCCTTTATGGTTAAATGCCCTCCAGCCCCACGTCTCCGAGGAAACTAGGCTCGGCCTATTTAAGCACCTACTCCATTCACACCTTCTCTCCTCTCGCTCCTATAACTGCCCATAATTTTGCTCGTTGGTGTGACCCTAGTTACTGAATGGCCTTCTGGTCTCCTCTCTACCCAACTCCTGCTTACTCTCTGTCTCTACCAACGAACTCTGTCCTGCTCTCCTCTACTTCCTCCTCTTCCCCCTCTCTAATCCCACCTCTTCCCCCTCCTCTCCCTGTTTTCCTTTAGCCATTCTATTCATCCCTGCTCTATGGCTCTCTCTCCCCCGTCCCCAACTGGTGCTGGCCACCAAAATTATCCATCGCCCTAACTCTAATCCCATCTTTATTACAAACTAAATGTACCTTATGTGTATATAATTTTGCTCTTATATTACTGCAATTGTAATCACAAATATGTTACTATAATTTTGCTCTGTCTCTACAATATATTGTTTTTGTCTTTGCCTCTGTAAATTGACGTGGAACCTTTGTAAGGGAGTCTCTGACTCAAAGGTGCAATTCCGAACTACCAAATAAATAAATACAGTAGGTACAATTAAGAGGCATACAGGAACAGGAGGCAAGTATGAGACCATGAAGCAGATAATATACATTATACATGGTGCGGTGAGACAAATATTAATCTAAGTATCCGATGGCAAACAACATTATACAAGGTCTATGAAACAACAAATGGGCCCTTAAGTGCCCCCTTCATGTACCTTATTAAATAAGGCACAGGAAGGAGCACTTTTCAGAGAAAAAAATGCAGGAGAACAAGGGGACATGCAGTGATGCTGGAAGGGAGTAAATTCAAGAGAGATGTGAGGATGTACTTCTTCACTGAAAGAGTGGTGGATGCCTGGAACAGTCTTCTAGAAAAGGTGTTGGGAGCGAAATAGTGGTGGAATTCAAGTGTGCATTGGACAGGCACAAGGGGAATCTTAGTGGGAAGCAATGTAGGGGAGTCAGAGAGGTTCCATGTGATATGGGCAAATGCAAAAGAGCGAGCCCATATCAGCGAGGACCGGGACGGCGATCATGCTTTTTCTGAGGGGGACTTGCCCCCCCCGCTACCACTTTATTTAATATCTAACTCCGAGTACATAGCACCTCAGGGAAAGGGAATACCAGTTTCACGATTCAGGTACTCACCATTTTCCGTTTGCCATAATTTGGGCTCACTCTTTTGTGTTCAACCAAATCACGGGATACCAGTCAGAGACCATATAGTGCCTGTGGTGACAGCATAGACAGGAAAAAAAATGGGCAGTCTGGGTGGGACAAGTGGCCCACATCTATCATCAGATTCTATGTTTCTATGTTATGATGTCAGTATTATAGGCCCTCACTGCCTCCTCATCTCCCCCAGCACGCACCTGCAAAAAGCTCAAGGAATCCAAAACCTCCCAAGATCCCAGTTGGCTCCAGATTAGGAAAGGGCTGGTATTGGACTAACTCCACTGGAGGGGAATGTTTTTACTGGGGGGCTCTGATGAGAAAACTGACAGCGTGATGACCTGATCATTAGACCGGATCAACCCAGATGTCAAAGACGGCAAGCCTCAGCAGGAAAACCACTTCAGTGGTGTGGCCCAGTTAGTGAGTTGCAGAGGTAACTACTTGTGTGAGGCCCAACATATTCATCTGTTGGAGGAACTGCTGTTCAGGCACAATGGAGTTATCATCGATCCAGAGACTGAAATCACATAACACCAACCACCTAGGGTATTCCAATGTCAGACCAGTAATCAACTCCCCAAATTCCTGCCAGAAACAACTCTTGCATCCTGAAAATCAGCATATGAGAAGCCCCCACATCATCATCACCCTTAATAGCTACATATTCAAACAATCTGGCTTAACCCACTGGCTGTGTGTGCTGCGAGCTTCAGATCAGATCTAAAACAAATGGCCACCCTCCCTCACACTCCCACCTCATGCAGTGCACCACAGAGTACCCTAGTGGGACAGATGCCTCCAGCACTGGACCAGAATCATCCCCCATCCAGCTCTCCATGATGCACACCATGTCCGCTGAGGAATCCATGATAACATTCGCCACTCCAGTCGTCTTATTCCTGAGGGTCATGGCACTACATAAAACTGCCCTGTGGGGAGGAACCATGCAAGTGGACCCCGTGGCTACCCTCTCTGCTGACAATATGAAGCAATCAGGACAGGAAACAAGCAAGATAAACTTCTCCTCAGTTTCTGTTTTAACCTGGGACATCTCACTGTTCTGCTCCTGATCCTTGCCTCTCCATCTCCCCTCTGCCACAAATTTATGTCATTGATTCCTGCTTCTCACCATTCCACCTTTCCACAGTCCTGAACAGCCACTGCAGGGACCAGGAGATCAGGAAAGGGATGGAGTTAACACAGCTTGCCTGGGGAGTAAAAAGCATGGAGCTGCCACCGGCTGCATGCTACATGATGCTGACTACCTAAAATCTCCCACCACCGACACACAAACCACTCCACCCACAACAATAAAATAAATTTAAAACAGAGCCCCCCAACAAAGTAACCCACAGCATCTTCCACTCTAGCCCCGACACATTCCAGTCACACCAACTCACAATACAGTCATGAGGCTAAAGACAACAGCCTGTGACCGATCACCTCCCACCACATATATGCTGGTGCACTGGCTGCCCTTTCACTGATTTTTCGCAGGGCATTGCACTCTCAGTTAAACATCACAGACATAATGCTGGAATGACACAAATTAACTGGGACTGGTAAAAAAAACAAGCTAACTAACTTAGGTCCCTAACTCAACTACACTACTACTACTAGTATTTAATCAGGAACATAAGCTGTTATTAACAGAATAATGCTGTTAAAACGGAGACATCTGTCTACCTCCTGCCTGCTGCAGACTGTCAGCCAAACGTGGCATCAGTCTTGCTTCTTCCACTCTACTAGGACTTCTCCTTGCATTCCTGGATTTCCAGTGCCTTTTTCACTGTGTGACATTCTTCAGTCTCCAAATGTTAGTTTATCTCTTTTCTTCGTTATCTCTCATCCTTCCTTTCCTCTCCCCTCCTCCTACTCCTTCTGCTCCACTGACTACCTTTCCTTTGCTGTGCCCCACTCCAAAACTTCTCTGTCTTCTCCTCCCACCTTCCCTTGTCTTTGAAATAACCTCCCACTGGCTCTCTGCTCCTCTTCATTCTTCAAAGCCCCCTTATGTCCTCTCCACCCATGCCTGCTTGTGCAGCTAACACTTCCTTTTCTCCTTCTACTACTAGTTCCTCCCCTTTTCCCTCTTTCCCACTGCTCCCTTCTGCCTCTTAATCCTTTAGGAGCCAGCCCCTGCCTGCCCAGTGTATTTCCTGGTGCTCCTGCCCTTTTTATGTTTGCTTGCACGCATGTTTGCTTGCATGCATGTGCAAGAAACATAGTGCCACCATACGAGTTTTCATAGGTGTGCCTCCCCCACTTCCAATGCCCTGCTCCCTTTTACAGGGCTGCAGGCCCGGCTGCACCACATCAATGAATGTCCGAGCTGTCCATGACAGCCATTCAGAATGCAGCAGCGTACAGTTGAAATTGGAAAACCACTGCAATCAGCGGTTGTAACCTGTTGGCAATTTGCATACTGCCGTCGGCAGGTAATTTACATACTGCCATCGGCAGTATGCAAACTGCCTACACTCAGCACTGCATCCCGAATGGAGCTGTCATAGACAGCTGCCTTGAAGTTCCCCCCCTCCCCAAACAGTCAAGTAGCACGCTGGGGCCCACCCCAGCATGCTCGTATGCTCCCCGCACACAGTATGGCTGATGGGGTGCCCAATCCCGTCAGCTCTGGTGGATCCCCAGGACTTCTAGGTGCCGCACTGGGAGCCCACCCCCATGGCAAAAGTCAGAATGGTGATGGGGGTGCCCAATCCCCGTTGGCTCCACTTAACCCCCAAAACACAGATTTCCAGTTGCCGCTGAGCCCACCCAGCATGGCACACATCTATGTGAGCAGGGTTGCCCAATCCTCCGTCGGCTCCACTGACCCCCAAAAAACTTTCAGCTGCCATGCTGCTGGGAGCCCATCCCAGCATAGCACAAGTCCCGTGTCATCTTCTTAAAGAAAAAACACCTGAAAACAAAAACGGTCCCTCATTGATTTTCTTGCCCCCTACCCCTCAACTCGCGCCCACCCTCTGCGCATCCACCTCCCCAAATACACCCCTGACCCCATACTTACCTCTGGATCCCAGCACGACGATCTTTGTTGGACCGGGAACACGTCTGCACTCTTCAAAGCCGACCATGAACTGAAGAAATGCCGGTAAGCTGTATAATGGCATAAATGTTTTTTTTTTTTCAACTTTGGTGTATATCTCAGACATTTTGGGGAATTTTTACATCACATTTTCGATATGGGGTTTTTGGGGCCCCACCTCATGAACTCTGTCACTGTTATTTTGTTATTTGGTCCCGAAAGGTGATTTCACGGTCACTGCACGGAACCACCTTTTTTGACCCAGTAACGAAACGACAGTGTCACAATGCATGAGGTAGGCCCCCCAAAACCCATGTTGAAAATTTGGTGAAAGAATTCCCAAAAATTACTGTTTTATGAGCGTGCGTTGTGCAGACTACACTGTGTGACTTTGTCCTTTGCAAATGTATCCTGCTCTGTGTAATTTCTTATGTATCCTGCAAATGTATCCTGCTTTGTGTAATCTCTTATGTATCACTGTGTTTTGTAACTGTACCTCCTGGGTCGTGCCTGAAAATAGTCACTTGTTGGCTAGTGCACTTACCCGGTCAACAAAAACTAAATAAATAAATAAAATAAATAAAATGTCCTACACACGCTCATAACTTCGCAAATTTTTAATATTTTCACTCCAGATTTCCAACATTGCCATTTTACCATGCCTCCTTATGAGCAGTATAGCTGTCATTTTTCATATCTTGCCCAAAATGTGTTTTCGCACATGTAGCGCCCAATGGCACGGTCAGTGTGCAAAATCAATGTTAGGGACAGATTAAGAAACTCACACTGACATTGTTCATGAACAGAGGTCTTAAAATGGCTATGTTGAAAATTTTGTGACAGAAGTCCATAAAATGACTGTGTTATGAATGTGCATTGTGCAGTTTCCACACACCCTCGTAAGTTCACGAATTTGAACTATTTTCAGTCCATATTTCAACACTGGCCTTTTTCCACACCTCCTTATGAACAGTACAGCTCTCATTTTTCATACCCTGGCCAAAATGTGTTTTTGCACTTCTGGCACAGAAATGCGTGGTCACTGTGGGAAATCAGTGTTCGGAACAGACTAAGAAAATCACAGTGACACTGTTCATGAGCGGCAGTCCCCAAATGCCTGCGTTGATAATCTGCTGTAAAATATCCCCAAATTAATTACATTATGGGTGTGCATTGCACAGTTTCTACGCACGCTTGTGACTTCACTTTCTCTGCAGGGTGGTGGTGAGATTGGCTTCAGTTCAATACTTCACTGCCATTCCTATTATGCATCTCTCTAACTCCTAAACTACCAATGCCAATGCCAGCAAGCAAACATTCAGCATTGATAAATGCTTGTTACCCATGATCTGAAGAATCAGCACTAGCCCATTAGAGTTTTCCTTGGGTAACCTCCTTGCAGCAACATCCTCATACATGCTGTAGCTGTATTGTTCCAGCTGTCATTCCGTTTATCCCTGTCTCATCTACTCATTTATCATTGCTTATTTAAATTTTTATTTATTGTATTTCCCATTAGCACTATTTTACAGTGCTGTCTTTGTCCATTTCATTTGTCATTCCATTGTTATGGTTCAATTTGATCTTTTTTGGTTATTACAGCCTGTTCTGAGTTTGTATCACACATACACATTCAGACACAACATTCCTAATTGCAACTGCAGTCATGTCCAAGGTGATGTCAATAACTGTACTTTACTATGCTTTGTGAAATAACAGCAGTACAAACAGATCTGAGTGGCAAGAGCTGTATTTACATGGTTTCATAGTGTAACTGGAACATTCATCTTGTTTAGCTCTGAACCATTTCTTACGCAATTTGGATGGGACAACAAGACATCTCCAAGCTAGGGGGTTACTGGGTTCAGTTTAAGGATATGAACATTGTTGAGATCCCTCAATAGTTTGAAACACATGTGTAACTGCGTGATCATGGTGCATTTCAGATTAGGGTAGGTTCTGCACACGTGATTTAGGAAATGGAGAAAACAATTCCATAAGCTGATTTATTCCCCTACCAACTTAGTGGGACAACCCTGTCACCCCTTTTTTCCTCAGTGTACTTATCTAGTTGAGTTTGGAGGTCAAAACAGCATTGACTTACACCACTTATTCTACAAGTCTGTTTCAAGTGTCCACCACTCATTCTGTAAAGTAGTTCTTCCTGATATTTCTCTGAATTGTCCTCATTTCAAATACATTGAGTGTCCCTTTGTCCTTTCATCCTAGTACATCCTGAACAGTGTGGTCATAAACATAGAAACATAGAATTTGACAGCAGATAAGGACCGCTTGGCCCAACCAGTCTGCCCATTTCCCTACCCACTGGATAAGCTGCAGATCCTAGTTAACCAGCAGCCTACTTCTTCTTACCCCCACCCCCCAGAATTGCCTATGACTGTCCCATGCATGCTTGAATTCCACCACTGATTTTGACTCCACAACCTCCTCCGGAAGGCCGTTCCATGCATCCACAACCCTCTCTGTGAAAAAATACTTCCTTAAATTACCTCTGAGCCACCCCTCCCATCTTCAAATTGTGCCCTCTTGTTCTTGCACACCTCTTTTTTTGAAAGATGCTACCCTCTTGGACTTTGTTGATTCCCTTGAGGTACTTGAAAGTTTCTATCATGCCCCCTCTCCTCCTTTCCTCAAGGCTATACATATTAAGCTCCTTAAGTCTCTCTTCATATGTCTTCCGGTGCAGACCCTGCACCATTTTAGTTGCCCTCCTCTGGACAGCTTCCATCCTGTCTGTCTTTGCGGAGATTGGGTCTCCAGAACTGCACACAGTACTCCAGATGGGGTCTCACCAGCTGTCTGTACAGAGGGATAATAATTTCCTGTTTTCTACTGGTGATGCCTCTCCCTATGCATCCCAGTAACCCCCCAGCCCTCCTTGCTGCCCTCTCACATTGCTTGCCCACCTTTAGGTCATCTGATATGACTATCCCCAGGTCCCTTTCCATTTTTGTTGTTCTTAGTATCTCACCCCCCATTGTGTACTCTTCCCCTGGGTTTTTGTTTCCCAGGTGCATTACCTTGCACTTCTTAGCATTGAATCTAAGTAGCCATACATTTGACCATTCCTCTAACCTTGCCAAGTCCCTTCTCATCCTTTCCACCCCACCCTGTGCATCAACTCTGTTGCAGATCTTAGTGTCATCTGCAAAAAACATACTTTCCTTCCAGTCCTTCTGCAATGTAAACTATAAAGACATTGAAGAGGACCGATCCTAATACTGAACCCTCTTGGTACCCACTAGTAACCCTCCTTTCTTCTGAGTGGACTCTATTTACTATTACTCTCTGTCCCTATTCTCCAGCCAATTTTTACCCAGGCTGTCATCTTGGGACCCACTCCCAGGCTGGCTAACTTGTATATTAATCTTTTGTGTGGGACTGTGTCAAATGCCTTGCTAAAGTCTAGGTAGGCCATGTCCACAGCCCTCCCTGATCTACTACTTTGGTCACCCAGTCAAAGAAATCTATCAGATTTGTCTGGCATGATCTTCCCGCTGTGTGAATCCATGCTGCCTAGGGTCCTGTGCCCCTCTGGCCTCTAGATACTCGACAATTCTTTCCTTCAGAAGTGATTCCATCATTTTCTCTATCACTGAGGTTAAACTAACAGGTCTGTAGTTTCCTGCTTCTGCATTGCTCCCACTTTTGTGAAGGGGAATCACATCTGCCCTCCTCCAGTATTATCCGGTGTGCCAGTGCAAGGTTGACACCCGCACAGCAAACACCAGCACAGTGACAGATTTCACCTGTCTGCGGCAAGTCACTGTCCTTGTGCAAGGAAAACACCAGCGGTGTATTTTTTCGATGTTACACCCCGGAGCCAACTCCGACCAGGTTAGATATTTGGAGATAGGGTGTCAACAGCCACAGCCCTCCACATGGGGTGTTGGGGGGCACAGCCCTCCTGCTAGAAATGCACCGACATCCTCGACGGTACAGTGCTGAAACTCGCCATTGTGTCTGTCGCTGTGGGGGATGTAGGTGCGAGCGCTGTCGCAGCACTATAGTAAAACTGTATTATCCCTTTCACATATTTGAATACTGTAGTCAGGTCTGCCCCTCCCCCCCCCAGTGTCTTCCCTTTTCCATGGAGAACAGTCCCAGTCTTACCAGTCAGTTCTCATAGCTGTGTTTTGTAAGTCAACCACTTGGTCACTCTCCCCTCCACATTGTAAAACCTGCTGATATTTTTTTCTTAAGTACTCATTCATTCATCCTTTCCATTATATATTTTTTTATACTTTGTTGGAATTTTTGACTTGAACAGATAAGTTACATATAGCATATCCATAACATGGATTACATATCATGAGAACAGTATTTCAGTAGTTAATACAGACATTTCAGCATCATTTTAATTTTTTGGATAATCAATTGCTACTGTTATAACAACTCTGAAATGAATACTTTGCCAAGGTATGGTCACACCTAGATGTTAAAAAGGAAAAAATAAATAAATAAGAAAAAATCCACAAACAACTAACTGGGGCCAATTATAAATATATATGGTATCAACTTTCTATCATCTATATTCTGTCTAAGAGTCAATTTGGGGGGTGTAATATAGAATACGGTGGTTTGTATCAAGTAATTTCAATACTGGGAATGCGGGGTTCAGACCTCACTTGGTGTGAGGGGGTGCATTAGTTCCCATCTTGTCCATCTCTGAAGGCATGTATCTGTCCTATTCTGCAGGGGGTAAGTCAGCTGCTCAAATTGTCGTATATACCTCACATTACAGGTCCAGTCGTCCATAGCAGGCAGAGCTCTCTGAAGCCACCTCCACGTAATTACCTTATATGCAGTTCCTACACATATTGCCCATAGATATCTAGAGCCCCTCCCTCATAGTCCCTCTGGTAAAATTCCCAAAAGTAAGTGTTACGGGTCACTGGTTCAGGGCAAGTCAAATAGTCAAGAGATGGACATAGACAGGGCAGCCCAAAACTGGGATATGACTAGGCAGGAAAGGAAAATGTGGAACTGGGTTGCTACCTCAGTCCCTCAGCCCCTCCAGCAGGAGGCTGGTGACCCCTGGGATCCTTAAGCAACAGAGGCTGGCACCAGGAAAAACCTCACCCTGATCTTCCATACAAATTCCCTCCAGGTAGGGGAAGAAGTGGATGTCCAGGTCTCCCGCCCCGATTTTGGCCCAGGTGGGTTCATCTATTGGTGTAGAGAGAGAACTCTTTCTCCCATCTGCCTTTTAGGCAGTCCACCACATGGGAGGAGAGCTGTATTAGTGATTTATAAATTATTGAGATAGCCTTCTCACTTATGCTTCAAACTTCCATGTAGTAATATATGGAGTGTTATATGTGAACTGTTGGGAATGCTGTGATTCCATTTGTAGCTGTTTACGTAAATAATCTCTTAACTGATAGTAATGTAACCTATCTCCCTCCCTCAAAGAGAAAGCCCTTTGGGCCTCTTCAAAAGAGATTACTGAACCTTTATTTTTTGTTTTGTAGTTAAACTTTTTATTAAGTTTTCATAAGAAATACAGACAAACCTCTTACAGTGCAGTACAATGTGAGTTTTTTTAGAAAAGTTAAGGCAGCATATAATAAGTACATTACTACTATAATATAAGGATCTTATGGTTTAAGATATGGCAAACAATACTGGTCATATAATTGAAATATGCTTGACATTTGTAGTGAACTTAAAGCAGACAGTGTGATTAGATATGGTTTACATTAAAATGTTATGTAATTATATATGATGCTGCAAAAAGAAACAAAGTACATTCATAAAAGGATTGTGGAATAATGAAAAAATAATTAAAAACAGAGTGCAGGAAAGGAAAGATGTGTAAA
Source organism: Neoceratodus forsteri (assembly GCA_016271365.2). Classification (NCBI taxonomy): domain Eukaryota; kingdom Metazoa; phylum Chordata; order Ceratodontiformes; family Ceratodontidae; genus Neoceratodus; species Neoceratodus forsteri. The sequence goes on from JADMNL010000022.1 coordinate 525,984,931, forward strand.
AAAATTAGGAGGACAGAGAAGGAAACAATAGAAAAGGAGGAGAAAAGCGAGACCACGATGAGGTATCAGTAAAATGGGAAAATCTGTACATATTACATCAATACAATGATGCTGGAAGATTTAGATGATTCCAAAAAATTAAAAAGCCCTGCCAACAATTGTTATATATCATCAGTCAGTCAGACGAGATATATGTCATACGGTCCAGAGAGGCATATTGCGATACTGAACCTTTATTAAGAAGTTGCCAAGGGGCAAGTAATCCCTGATCTGCCTGGGTGGAGTACCACAAGTCAAGTTAAGAGGGGGAAAATGGGGGTTACACAAAAAACAGGTATATGTCCACTGGTGGGGTTGTAGGGATTTATTTGATGTACCCTGTCTCCAACCCTCTAAGATAGATATACACCCTTCTGGGAGGGTCTCCATTGCCTTCCTGAGTTGAGGGAGGTGGAACACTGTGGAACCCAAGGGAAATGGTAACTTTCTGGACAGGTCTAACATTTTCCAGTGGTCCTGATATTTGCTGTGCCCTAATAAGAAGGCCAGTCTCATATGAGACACTATCCAATATAGATTTAAGGAAGGCAGGGCTATACCCCCTGAGTTTTAGGCAAGTGAAGGAGTTGTCATCTAACCCTTGGTTTGCTATCAGTGCTACCTAGGAATGAGTTAAGCATGGTCTGCCAGCTAAATAGCTCTTTGGCCGAAAGTTGACAGGGGACACACTGAAATAAATATAAAAACCTGGGCAGTACATTCATTTTTAAAGAAAGATTTCAGGTATAAAAAGAGAGTGATAAGATGTCCCATCTTCTCATATCCTGTCTCATTTTATCTACCAATGGGGTAATGTTGCCACCACTAAGCTATGTTAAATCTTTTGGGATCCTAATACCCAAGCATTTTAGGGAAAGAAGGTCCCATTTCTTATTAAATTTAATTTTAAGGGCTGTAGATGGGTTAAAGTTAACTGTTAGAACCTCTGTTTTATGGGGGTTTAAAGTATACCCTGACAGGGAAGAGTACCGGGACAGGGCGCAGAACAGGTTCGGAAGGGACTCCTCCGGGTTAATGAGGTAAATAAGCACATTATCTGCAAATAAAGCAAGCTTGTGTTCCACTCCAGCTAGGGGAATACCTTCAATTCCCAATGTCAACCAGATATTCTGTGTCAGGGGTTCAATATAAAATGCAAAAAGGAGTGCTAGAGGGCATCCCTGTCTTGTACCCCTGCCCAGGGGGAAACTATGCAAGATATGACCATTTGTGCAGATATAACCTTGTGGGGAATCATAGAATTTAAAAATCAAATCAATAAACTGGTGGGGAAATCCAAAGGAGACAAGGACCCCGTGTAAAAAGGACCAGGAGACTTTATCAAATGCTTTTTCTGCATCAAGGCTGAGAAAAAGTGCTGGGACATTTTGGTTTTTGGATATGATCTAACAGGTAGATGGTTCTTGGTATATTATCCTTGGCCTGTCTCCCCATTATAAATCCACTCTAGTCTAAATTCACCAGATGTGGGCCAGGTTTTTTAGGTGTTGTGCCATTATAGATGTTAACAGTTTGTAGTCTGTATTTAGGACTGAGATTGGCATATAAGAGGGACATTCTGCAGGGTCCTTGTCTACCTTCGGAATCACCGAAATAATAGCATATTTCCAGAAGGGTGGGTTAGTCCCTTTCCTGGAGGAGATTTAACAAAAAACTCTCTGCATGATAGGGGCTAGTGTTTTCTTTAATAATTTCTTATAAAATTCCCCCGGTAGTCTGTCAGAACCTGGGCACTTCCCAGACTTTAAAAGGGCTATCTGTCTTTCTATTTCTTAACTAGATATGAGGGCTATTACGGATAGTTTCTGAGGTTCCAACAGGGTAGGGAGACTAAGCTGTGCAAGAAAAGATGAAATGTACTCTGGTGGGATCTCCGGGGGTAGAGTATAGGTGTGTGTGTAACAGTCTAAAAAAACCTTGGGAGATATCCAACTGGGTCTGTTGTGGGATGTTAGAAAAAGGATTTTTGACCCAGGTGACAGTGGCGTTGGCTCTTTGGAGACCTAAATGACTCGCTAGATGTTTTAAAGATCTTGGACTCCCGTCATAATGTCTTTGCCTGAGGAACACTAGCTTTTGATCAACATAATAGTCCAGTAAATCATTCAACTCCCTTTTTAAGGCAGCTAAGTTCCTAGCTCATATTTTACATATCTTATGGGTCTGCAGTTCCTCTAGGTCTGCTATATGCCTAGTAAGTGAGTCCCTTCTGTGGTCCCTAGCCTTTTTCTTTTGTATAGACATTGTTATCAATTTTCCTGTTATCAGAGCTTTAAAGGTGTCCCATAAGATGGGTGGTGATATATCTGGGGTATCATTATCTTAAATAATCTTGCTGTGGACATTGCAAAGCAAAACTTAGGGAAGCCGTTTAGTCTGAAAGTTGAATTTCTCTCGAAAGAGCCCTTTTGGGATAAATGAGTGGCTCTAGCAGCAAGTGCGAGTATCTGCAGGCACTCACAGTGCCTCGAACCTTCCGACGGCTTGACTAAACAGAGTCAGTGGGGCTATGGCACAGAGGAGCCCCTGCTGTGGAAGTCTTCCAAAGAAAGGTAAATCAAAAACACTGTGGGAAAGCATCCCTCATGCCGGCTTGTCTGAGTGCAATGTAGATTTATTCAGGATCTTTTGCAGTTGCTGGAGGGCCTTGGTTGGAGTTAGGAGATACTGGCCAGACTGTTTCCTGTGCACCACTCACTGCCACTCTGGAATCCAACTCCCTTGCTTTTGGTTCCTGATTTCAGATGTGGGGAGAGCCTTCTCTTTAAATGCCCTCAGCGCTTCTTTAACCGAGGAATAAAGCTTGACCCCATCTGCCCAGAAGATTCAGAGTTTTGCCAGGTAGGGGGCGTGGAATCTATTACCTTCTCTTTTAGGATCTTCAAGAGAGGAGCATAGTGCAACCTCTGTACCTGGATTTCTTGTGGATAATCATGGTCAAAATAGTCTAAGCGTCAGATAGATGCCCTTCTTCTTAGCCCATGCTCTCCATAATAGGTCTTCTTTCGTTTGGTAGGAGCTAAGTTTGAAAACTATGGACCTTGGGCAGGCTGTAGGATCAGACTGCTTCAGCTGCAATGAGTGGTGTGCCCATTCGATTTTAAGGTCATAGCCAGTTGGGAGCTCTAAAATGTCTCTTAGTAAATCCCCTAGGAAGGAGGACATTGGGGCAATTTCCATCCCCTCTGGTAGACCATATAGGCGGAGGTTCACCCTCCATGACCTCCCCTCCAGGTCCAGGCATTTCCATTGTAGGTCCCCAGTGTGAGTTAGCAAGGATTGGACAATGTGGGAGAGCTGCATGGTGCTATCTTCAGTGAAGGAAAGTCACTGCTTCATCGGCTCAATATGATTTTCCAGCGTGTATAGTTGCTGTTGTACTGCTTTAAAATCTTTTTTATTCTCTTGGTGAGATTGTTTACTTTCCTTGAGCAGGATTTCAAAGTGACTCCTCGAGAGCTGTTCCGTCTCGCCGTCGGCGTCATAAACAGGGCCTCGGGTGCTCACTGGAGATGATGATCTGATCGATGCTGCTTCATAGAATCCCATGCCATCTTGACTTGTCGAGCATCCTCTCGATCCTTGGCGGGCTTTACTTGCATTCTGACTTTTACCTCCTGATTTTGTAGACATTCTGGAACCATTTTGAGTGTTTCAAGCAGAAGAGGTTAGGGGAGGTCTCAGTCTAAGCTGCTGCTTGCTCTGTGAGGTCATTGGAAGTCCCATCCTTTCCATTATAATGCTTTTCCAGAAAGAGCACACTACCGTGAAACGTGTTCATTTCCAGCAGCAACTTGGCAGTTGGTTACAAAATGCGTAAGAGAGGAGCAGCAAAATATAACAGTGTCTGGAGCAAATTGTCTAAGACCAGCTGGTTGACTTCCTTGGTCAATACAACTTACATTGCCCACAACAGCATGGTTTTAGAAGAAACCATAGTACCATAACTGCTCTTGTGGAATACACTGGTGCATTACACAATGAACTTGATAGCGGTCACCTGGTTGGATCAACTTTTGTTGACCTAACCAAAGCATTCGATCTTGTCGACTACTGGCTATTACTCAACAAACTCTCCCTATTAGGCCTCTCACAGGAGACCTCCAACTAGTTTGCCAGCTACCTCTCTAGGCACTCCCACAGAGTAAAAATCAATGACGCACTGTCTGAGTTAAGGCCTGTGACAGCTGGGGTCCCACGGGAGTCAATACAAGGTCCACTACTGTTCAGGCTATTTACTAATGACCTACCCAAGGCCTACGTAGGATCAGATCCTACTGTACACAGATGATACAGTCATCTTCTCCAGCAACAAGAACCATTCTGATCTAGCTCATAACCTACAATAAAGCTGTGCCTCCTTTCAACACTGGTTCCTCCACAACTGACTCATCCTAAATTATAAAAAGACCAAATCAATGCTCATCATCTGCCCCCAGAAAATGAAGAAGCTGACCCCCTTGAAATCTGAAGCAAGGGAAGTACGGTCCTTGATCAGGTTGACACCTGCAAATACCTTGGGGTCTACCTAGATGACACTCTAACTTTCTCCTACCATATTGACCAAGTTGTAAATGTGGTCAACAGGAAACTTGGAACACTCTGCAGGCATAAAGCATATATGACTCCTAATGCTCGGAACCTTGCAGTTTCTGTGTCTGTCCTCCCAGTCATTGATTACGACTTAATGGTCTATGAAGCAACGTCGGATACAGGCCTAAATAGATTCAAGGTACTGCTTAACTAGGCCTGCCGCCTTGCCCTGGGTGCCAATAGGCTTACCCATACCTGCAGTCTTTATTCCAACACTGACTACCCTTAGAGCAAAGAATCAAATTCCAGTCTTGCCTCATGGGAAAGAAAGCCCTCATGGGCCTTGCCCCCCCACCGCTGCAGTCTTTCTTCCGGCATGCTGTCAGTACACCCCTTACAAGAAATGTGAGTAGAAATGCCCTCCATGTTCCATTTTGTAGGACCAGCCTAGCAATGAGATCCTTTTGCCGATGTGCCTGTCACTGAATGAATGAACTTTCTCAAGCCCTAGTAAAGTTACCCAGAATCAGAATGTTTAAACTGCAATTAAGAAAATATCTTGCCCCCATCCTTGTCCATGCATAGGATAACCCACCCCTCCTATCACTCTCTCTCTCTCTCTCTCTCTCTGCTCCCCATATCCTTCCCCATCCTCTCCCCTGCCTACTCCCCCTCTTCCCTCTCCCCACAACCATCCACCCCTCTTCTCACTTCCCCACTGCCTCCACCTCCCTTCATCCCCACTTCCTCCAGCTCCCTCCCTACTAACACCTTCCTTAATTTCCCGCTCAACCTATCCGCCCTCTCTCTCCCTCCCACTCCTCTCTAACTCCCACTGTGCCTCTCCTCCCCAATGCCTCCTGGCTACTCTCTTTTACCTTACACACATCCTCTCTTAGAGCACCATTTGTATCCTTTGCTCGGGCAAGCTATAATTAATCATTACTTGATCTGACAATGCTAAGCGCTGCTGTAATATTTACTTCAATGCTGTTGCTATTTATATTGTATTATTTTCTTAATGTTACTCTGTATGTATCTCCCCTGACAAGTAATCTTTGTAAATGAACAATGCTCAAAAGAGTCTTCCGGAAGTTCAAATAAATAAAAATAAAGTACAACAAAAGATGTCACGAAGACCATAAATGCAATAAATAAAAGTCCAATGGCTGTACACAATTTATTAAGGCGTCATGCTTGTGCAACGTTGTTGATAGTCTAAAGGTATTTGAATAAATGTGTTGTTGACCATCATACATGGATACTTTGGCCATTCGCACTCTACGTCCCATGGGGAACTACAACCCTGTCAGGGTAACGTGAAGGCAAAGGAACCCTCTTGAGGAGGGTTCCACCCCTAGAGGTGCTGCAGGAACATCATTCCTTTAGGCTAAAGGTACCTTAGGAAGGAGCCCCAAGGACAGAGGCGCACCACTGAAGGAGAGGGGGAGGATGGCAGGGCAAAGAAACATTGTTTCTGAGCGAGGTCAGAGGAAGCTGGTTTAAATAGCTCAGGAAGAGGATGTGGCTGGTTGCTCCCACCTATTGAACTGCAGGCACAGCATTTGAAATAATGAACACAAATATGGGGACCAAAACTATACACTGTACTCAAGACTGGTCTGACAAGTGATCTGTTTGGGGGCATTATAGTATCTCTGGATAGCTGGTTCAGTTTAAGGATATTAGCATTCTTTAGACAACAAACAGTTTGCTGCACATGTGGGTGTTATTGTGTGTGCATGGTGCACTAAATGCACACATGGGTGCTATTGTGTGTGCATGGTGCACTAAAAACCAATGGGTTGTTAAGTTCCGTATGAATATTGTTGAGAGCAGATCATAAACAGTTTGCTGTACTCATGCTGTGTGTGGCTGTGTGTCCATGGTGTATTCCAGACCAGAGGGTTATTAAGTTCAGCTGGGGGCATGAGGATTGTCAGGACCCCATACAGATTGAGGCTCAATGTATGTGCATAATTACTTTTGCATGTATAGATCATTTGGCGCATGCACATGAGGAGGTTGAACACTTTGGGTTTGGAAATTAGGGACTCTGGCTGTCTAGGCCCTCCTCATTTGCAGTGAAAAAAGAGAACAATAAATAACTTAATTGCAAAAAAAGGAGAAAGGAATGACTTCATGACAGTCAGCTGATGCAGTGAACCAAAAAAAATCCTCCTTTCCTGTTGGTTCTGAATAATGTGGAAAGTGGTTATCTTTCTCTTCCAGTGTGAACTATTTCAGGACTTTTCAGAATGATTTGTAGCAGCTGTCTAGATTTGATCTTTTCAGAGCACATGCCTCTCTCCCCAGCTCTGTGGAAACAGAAGTATTTGACTTCATCTGGTAAGCAGAAAGGACTCTGAGCTAGTGGGACAGTTGAACTCTTTGGTACAGACCCTCTGTTAATTGGTCCTGGGATTTCAATGCTGGAACTCATGTTGGGTGGAGATCAGATTCAGAATTAGAATAGCCACATTTCCAACTAATGCATACTAGAGAAAGGTACAAGGAAGGAGTATCCCTTTTCTCCCTTCTTTTTGTACTCTATGTAAAACCACTGGCAGAATGGTTGAGACACAATGACAAGATTAAAGGAGCGAGCTTGGGAGATGAAAAACATCATGTAGCATTACATACAAATCTAAAAGCCAAATAACCTCAGTGTGAAACCACTGAAGCAAGGGTTACCCTGGAGAGGCACTGGTAGTAAAAAGCCAAGTTTTAGTTCAGTCCAAAATTACACATACTGTATCCCCTACAGACAGAATTTTAATTGCCACTCAGGGAATTCTATTGCTACCTCCAGCTGAGACACTCTGTTACCTTTGAACCCAGGAAGGCATATCTTCAGCAAGGATTGGAGCCAATGAAACAATTGGTGGGTTCCTAGAGGAGACGGGGAAGTAAACCCCACTTAGTGTCCAGTTTGTACAACATATGCACCAACCCAGACAGCCAGGTCAAACTGGCTATTGAGGAACAATGGGACACAGATGTGGGGGCTACACTATTAGAACTGCAGTGGGATAAGTACTGGAAAGGAACTCAAAAGACCACCGCCCCGAATATCTGGCGGGAACATAGGTAGACGGTCCTAAGTAGGTACTTCAGGACACCAGTGAACACTGCCCACTTCAGCCCAACAGCCTTGGGCAAATGTTGACAACATAGTCAAATGAGGGCCCACCATGAACACATTTTGTTTGAGCTGACCCTTAGTGACACCATTCTGGGAGGTGATCTTGCAGGTTATAGGGGAAATACTAGAGACAGAGGTCCTCGGTCACATTAAACATTTGATTTGGGGCCTGCCACCAAAGGGGATCAAATCAAAAGGGAAGCTATATTCAAAATATTAACTGCAGTGGCCAGGAAAGCCATCACTCAGAGGTGGCTGCAGCCACTGCCCCTATTGTCCAGAACTGGAGGAACAACTGTAAAGACATTTTAATAATGAAATGGATGACAGCAAAGCTGAGACACTCAACACAGAAAACTAAAACTAAATGGTTACTTTACTTCCCCTACCTAGAGGAGAAGGAAGGCACCCTGAGGCTGGAGCAGGTGGCCAACCAAGCCTGACAGAATTAGAAGAGTGGCAGAAGAGAAACATTGGTGGAGACATTACCGGATGAAAGGATCAGCAGGTCCATACACATGGCTCAACGGACAAAACTAAGAGCTATAGCACACATGAACTATGTTAGTCAGTGCTAGGAAGTGATAGTAACACACCCTAACATTAATTGTATAGACCATTATTTTGTTTGTTGAATGTTATTTATTTTTTTGTGTACCCCTGTTATGTGTTGCTGTTATTGAGTATGTCTAAATGTACAAATTTGTTGCTGTACTATACAATTTGATAAACTCTGATTGCAAAAGAAAAATAATGCAAAGCATCATGGGAAGTAATGCATATCAGTTTTGCTATTCTTACAGAGCCTGACAAGCCCATAAAGAAGTTTTTGAAAGATTGAAACTGTGTCAGGATAGTTCAGGTTATGTGTTAAATATTATAAAAACAGAGGTGCTAACCATATATCACAGAATTCTAAAAGAATTCAGTGGCAGTGTGAGTCTTAAATCGAGCGTCAGTAAGCTCACATACCTAGGGGTTAAAATAACTGAAGTTGTAAGAAAGTTATCTGATGATAACTACTAGCCCTTCATCCAGCAAATAAATGGTAGCATTGTCAGGTGGGAAAACCTGCACAATTGTGTTAGTGGCCACAGGAAATGTTTAAAGGGAAAGTCCCCTCAACCTATTTTCTATGTACCTGTATAGTTTGTAGGCATGAACAATGATCCCCTCTCTTGTATCCCCCTCATTTCATCCTAATTTAAATATAAGTGAGCTTTCTTCTCTCTATTTAGCCCTGGTGTGAAAAACTGTTTGTCTCCATTCCAAAGGTCACGACCCCACTGATGCAAGGCATCATGGGAGTTGATGATGTGTACATGCACAAGCCAACAGAAGTTATACTCTGATTCAGTTCAGTTACATGTCCTGTGAAATCTCTGTATTCTCTAAAACCATTTTTTTTTCTAACTCAGATACACTTTAAACTACAGAAAACAGCTAGTCATTCACTATGCCTTGAACAGTTTATGGCAAGCATAAGACAAGAACATAAAGACTGCAGAGGACAACAACAGTAATGGCTAATGTAGTATAACTGCTGCAGGCTTTAGCACCAAAACATCATAAAATTCCAGGATGCCTGACATGAGTCAGATCATGAACTTTTCAATGGAGTCAGGCAGGTTTTCACACCAGACTGAAGTATCTTCATTTACATAACACCATAACACCAGGGGCTCTGAATACCAGCTCCTTCAGGTTCCCCACCATCGCACCTCTCAGGAACAAAGATCCTTTGCCTTCAGAGCGCCTAGCTGGTTAAATGAGCTCAATCCTGACATCTCCTCCACTACCACCCTTGGCTCATTCAAACATAAACTCCACCTCTACCTTACTAACTCTAGCTCCTGTGAATGCTACCTATAATCTCCTCAGCCCTCTTGTCTTTGTTCCTTCCAACTATTACCTACCACATCTCCACCTCTCCTTTTCCTCTGTTACTTTTTATTTTCTTCTTTCTTTTCACCACTCTTGACTCTCCCCTCTTCAGTCCCCACCTCTTCTGAGCCCTCAACGATCTTTCCCTTTTTTTTGACTAGTTTCAGCCTGTTCCCAGTTGATGACTATGCCCTTTGGCTGCAATTCCTGCCCTCTCCAACTTCACTCCTCACGTTCATCTTCATCTTCCACCCTACCTCCTACTTATCCCTCTGTTACTCTGTGTTCCCATGTATACATTCTACTTATTCTAGCTATTGTATTGATCTACCATTGTAACCTACTATGCCGACCTATTTATTGTTTTGTTCCTATTTCTGTAACTTGTATTGTATTTGTTCTCTGACGCAGAACCTTTGTAAAAGAGCCAGTCTCAAAGGTACTTGTAGTCCTAGTTGTAATAAAATAAAATAAATAAAACATTTAAATCCTGATGAAATTGGGAGGGTGCAGTAGAGGCAATCATTGTGCATGCCCACAAACTACACTGGGAAACAGAACAAAAGGCTGAGTGGACCTTCCCTTTAAGGACAGGGGCTCGAACCTTAGGGCCAATGGTCCAGAAAACTACAGAGGCAGCAGCCATATTTGCTGCCTCTGACCCTCAGGATCCATGGCAACCATGGAAGCGGTCAGCATTACAGCTACCCAGGTTCCAAAGCCTGCTTTAGGAGTCACAAATAGCTCATGGACTTAAGAAGGACCTCATTAATTCAGGTACCCTTGCCTTAGCCAACTGCTGGTCCAGCAATGGAACTCCAGCCTTGCTGAGAGTGATTGACACCTTTAGGGACCAACTAAAAGCTGGATTTCCCCAGTGAACAGTGGGGGTTGTTCCAGAACTGAGTGAGTTTGTGTGTGGCTAGTGAGGTAGTCAGAGAGGTGTGAACTGTGGCTGACAGCTGAAAGAGAGAGATCAGGTGTCTACCACAGTAAGCAGTTTTCTCGCAACCACAGTAGATGTAATCACATGCTTGTACAGCACAAAGTGGGAGACTGATGAGGGAAGCCTGGAGAAGAGTTAACAAGGTTATGATGCCTGTGATTACTCTCCAGGAACTATGAGAGACTTTGCTGCATCACAGCCTTAACCCTGTAACAGAGTGTAGCTCTGTGTTTGGAAAGCCATCCAGCAGCATCATAGCTAGGGGACTGGTTGTTGTAACACACTAGGGACTGAATGTCAGGACATGGTGTGTTGGTTGGACATGGTCAGGTTTCACAGGCTGAAGTTGCCCCTGCAAGACTGAAAAAAGGAATATCTGCTACAACAGAAGAGGAGGAGAGGCCAGACTAACTCTGCAGAGGGAGGTTCACATGCTCCAAATGACTGAGATCGAGAGAAACCAGGCCTACCAGAGGAGGAACTCACAGCTGCAGAGCTAATACACCCTGCCCACAAAGGGAGAACAAGCTGGACTGGGAAAACTGTGAGTAAATCTTGGTTTCTGCAACACCACCGCCAGTGTTATTATTTAATTTACTAGGCCATCCAGTCAGGGATACAAATACCAGGTTTGGGTGTGTTTTGGATTTTGTCTGCAATAATGTATTTATTTATTTAGATTTTGGTAGCCGGGTAAGCCCACTGAGACCAGAAGTCCCTTTTTCAGGGGCAACCCGGAATTAGTTACAGCAGAAGATTACATACATTGGAATCAATTTACAGTACTTACAGTAGATACATACAGTGGAATGGGCATTAAGCACTTACAGGGAAACAGCAAGCTCACAAAATGTTAGGCAGGTGCACAGTTAAGTGTTAACAATACAGCCTCCTGGGTGATAACAGATGGTGGGCCTGCACTGATTGTGTGGCTGCATACAGAATAACTGAAATATTAAGGGAGCTCCCTAGTTTCAATGGGTGACACATACCAGTACCAATGTGGGTAGCAAAGCTTGGACAGTACAGTTGGGCATATGAGATTTTTTCAGTCGTCTCTCTCTTTTTTTTTTTTTTGTGGAATTCTATTTTTAGGCTTCTTTGAGCTTACAGGGATGCACCCCTTAGCAATTGTTTCAGACCCCAGTCCCTCCTACACCCAGACTTACTGGGAGACTACTGTAACCTGCATAGCTCAGTAGATAGCACACTCGCCTCTCAGGTCGGGAGATCAGAGGGCTGTGGATTCAGTTCCCACATCTGGCACTTGGGTTAATATCCCAGTACTGACACTGTAGTGCAGCATGAGAAGGGTGCTGCACTTCTGAGGTGCCATCTTTCGGATGAGACATTAAACTGAGGTCCCATCTGCCTGGATTGGTGGTAGTTCAGGTGGATGTTAAAGATCCCATGTCACATATTGAAAAGAGTAGGGGAATTTCCCTGGTGTCCTGGCCAAATTTCCCTCATTCACTAAAATTACCACCAACAGCTTAATCTGGTTCAAGGTCAGTTGGCATTCATCTGTATCCCCTCCCCGGGTCATACCTGAAAATAGGCAGAATTTGTCTAGTACACTTACCCGGTCAACAAAAATGAAATAAATAAATAAACAAATAAATGGTGGGCACCCTCCCCTCTGGAGGTTGAGAGGGGAGTGAGTACAGATATGCTAATCCAGGGTCCCTGACAGTGGTGAGAGTGCAGGTAGAAACTGGTCTTCATGTTGCTCAGCAAAGGGTTTTTTTTCTTTATAGGTTACCCCCCAGTGGAGTGGACATACAATGATATCTGGACCACATCAGGCACGCTCCCTTGCATGACATACCAGTGCCCACCACTCCACTAATACCGCAGTTTCCCCTGCACCCAGGAGCACCAACTTCAGCCATAGGTACAGGTCAGACTACTGTGGGCAGACTGGGTGGGCTAGGCGGTCCTTTTCTGCCATCACGTTTCTATGTTTTTATGTAACAGAGGGATCCACGACTGGTCGTCGACAAAATTTTTTGTCGAACGACCAGACAGCGATACCGGCAGGTCGACCACATTTTGCAGTCAGCTGCTGGTTTCATAGCAAAACAAATGTTTTCCTCGGGAGGGGGCTTCACCTCTCCCTGAACCCCCCCCTTAGGATTCTCAACTCTGAGTTGGAGCTGATTCCGGGGGGGGTGCAGGACCCCTGACAGACAGTGCCGGGTACCAGTGGGTTCCTTACAGCGACGTGGCAGTGTTGTCGCTGTAGGGAACCCCGCTGTCGAAATGTTACTGATAGTGCGGCATACCATAACAGAGGACTATGTCTTGAAGTAGAGATCCAGAATCAAATGATTTGATACCTTTTAATGGACCAACTTAGATGTAACAACAAGAACAAAGTGCTCTAGCTTTCAGACCAACCAGTCCTTCTTCAGAAGAGAAGTAGAGAGTAAGCTATAGAGGCAGATGGACTCTTAAGGAACTCTAAGGGATAAAGATCCCATATTTATGCAAATTTCCTTAGTAATAAATAATGGGGAGGAGAAACATATAAAATATCAATGGAATGCAGGCAGAATTGTACCTAATTATTATGTTTTGTAAAGTTTTCTTTGAGGCATCAACAGCTCTTTCAGGATAAGAGACACCAGATATAATACCAGAGTGCACATCTTGCAGTTGAAGGGAGAAACTTGCCATACCAGGAAGAGGGCATCATGGTTTAGTCAAAGGGTGGTCAGCCTTTGGAAATCATTACCAGGTGAGGTGGTGGGCAGAGAAAGTATGGAAATATTCAAAAGGAGGCTAGATGACTACTGCAATATGAGAAATATTAAGGGTTACTCTTAAACAAGCGAGCTGTAATGGGCATCGCCTAATTGGCTCGAGAAAATCTACGAAATCTATGAAGATGCAGTACAAACAATGCTGTAGTGAAAATACTGAAACAAAGTGACTTAGTGATGCTGGGATGACTGAGAAAGGCTGGCTGACATGGCTAGAGTACAAGCGGTTGCAGCTGGTGACTGGAATGCAATGCACATAGAGGGACTGCATGAAAAGGTTGCTAGTGCTGGTTATGAAGGACAGCTATAGCAGACTGAAAAAACAGAAATTAAATACACCAGCATGACAGAGGCAGGACATAGAATCAAGTCAGCACAATGAAAACACACTGCAGGTAAGTACTGGAGTTAAATTAGGACAAGAGAGCAGCAAAAGTGGCTGCCCTGAAGCAAAGCAGGAAGCACACAGCCACAGCTAGTAAAGGCAAAACATACTAGCCAAGAGAGCTTCAGAAGGCACAGTACAAAGACAGGCCAAAGGAAAAAACTAAACAGAAAGGCCAAAAGCAACCAAGAAGAAAACAGCAACCACCGGGGAGGGGACAGCTGCAAAAAGAAATGGGGCTTCTAAATGAGGCTGAAGGAAACTGGTATGCTGTGTATAGCCCATGAAGGGAATGTGGCTTGTTGCTCCCACCCATCAAACCTCAGGCTTAGCCTTTTATTTCATGAAATGTGTGTATCATTACTGAGTGTATCCCCCTCAGGTTCCTATGCTCATGTATCATGGACTTTGTGTATCATTACTGAGTGTATCCCCCTCAGGTTCCTATGCTCATGTATCATGGACTTTGTGTATCATTACTGAGTGTATCCCCTTCAGGTTCCTATGCTCATGTATCATGGACTTTGTGTATCATTACTGAGTTTATCTCCCTCTGGTTCTTATACTCAGGTTGACTGACTTTATATATCATTACTGGGTATTCCCTTCAGATTCTTATGCTCATGTATCATGGATTTTGTGTATCGTTATGCAGTAAATCCCCCTCAGGTTCCTATGCTCATTAATCATGGACTTTTTGTATTGTAACTGAATGTATCCCCCTCAGGTTCCTATGCCCATGGTCCATGGACTTTGTATATCTGCAACTCACCCGTGGGTTGAGTTTACCATTTTTTCCCTCCTCTGGACCATTCTTAGGCAGTATTAATTTCAATATTTATGGCCTCCGCCCTTGGGTGGGGTCTCTGCGGGCCAGAGGTCAGGCCTGGGGGATGACTATCTATAAATTGATCCCTTTGGTGCCAGTTGGGGGTCGGTTCCTACACTGAGGTTTTGGTGGGTGGTCAGCAGGGGGTGATTGCCTGCTTCTGCCTGAGTGCTCCTGGTAAGAGCTGGGCCAGAGAGTGCAGTGGTGCTATACTAGTGTCAGCCAGGATTTGAACCTGTAGCCCCAGTAGTGCAATCTACCAGAAGGAAAGAACTGCCCTGCCTATTTGTGGGAGCAATTGGGGAAGAGAGACCTGTGATAGAGTCATGGAAGTGGGTGGGTTTAGTTACACTACCCCCCCGATCCTTAACTGCCGTTTGTGCCCTGTGTGACCAACCAGTGGGAGCAGAACAAGGAGGAATGGCGAGCCTGAGGAGCTGGCATGTGGCGACGTCTGCCCTGATGGTTAGGGGGGAGTCATTCACGGAGATCCAGCAGTGGACAGAAGGTCAGTGGGAGCCTCTGTGTTTGATGGTTCCCTCTGCTTGCCCTCTCAAATCTTTGAAAGGTAGACAAAAGCCGAGCTGTGCAGAGGGAGCTGTAGAAGTATGCTGCTGCCATAATGAGGTCCTAGCCTCATAAGCTGCTGCTGCTACCTACCCATGATGTGGCCATCCAGCCCAGGGATTCAGTGAGAAGGGGTGGAGGGTCTTCTCGACCATGCATAACCACCAATGAATTGTCTTGACTCCACTGTGGGCTCCTGAGCCCAGAGATCGATTTGATAAATTTTAATTTCTTTTTATTTATTTATGACCTTGATAACCGGATAGGTGCACTGATCCCAGGGGCCATTTTCAGGCACGACCCAGGCCACATACAATGGCACAGGAGCAACTTTAAAGTAAAGTACATAGAACTGGAGAGCCAGTCAAACAATGATGCCAGTGAGACAAATCAAATACAACAGCATTCCAGAGCCATGAAGGTACAGGGACTTAATACAAGGTAATAAACTCTTAAACAGTGAACTGCAAAAACAAGGTGTTAGGTTGCCATAGCAGACAAAACAAGCAATTTTACACAAAGAGTAAATTGGAAAGACAAGATAAGTGCAGAGGGAGAAACCCCTAAACAGGGGGAAGGAGTAACCAAAAGTGCAGGGGAGTAGAGGGGAGGGAGGGATGTAAGTGCAAGAGAGGGAGGGTTAGCAACATAACAAAATGGAAAAGTTAAAACTTAAATAAACTCAAGGAAGTAAGAGAGGTCGGGAGGGGAGCTACCCAGAAAAGCAACGGCAGCAGGACTCAGCCAGGAGCCAGTCTTTGAGGTGGGCTTTGAACAGGCGGTGGGTGTCCAGGGAGAGGAGCTCAGCAGGCAACCTATTCCAAAGTGAGGCAGCTGCAGCCAACAGGGCTCTCCTTCCCATGTTGGTAGAAACTCTGAGAACTTTAAGGGGGGGACAGAATTTGAGCAGAGGCAGCAGTGTAAGGTTTGGACTTTGAGGAGGGCTTCAAGAGGTGGCTCCTGGTTAGTTCGGATGGCATTATTGACCATGCAGCTAAGGACGAAGTCATAGCAGTCTTGAAGTGGGAGCCACCCAAGTGACTGGTAGAGGACACAGCAGTGTGTGGAAAAGGGGGCCAGTAAGGCAAAGTGACAGGCACTACTGTAGGCAGTTGAGAGTTTGGCCATGAGGTTAGAGGATGACCTAGCGTAGACGGTGGAACAGTAGTCAAGTATAGGGGGTAGGTTCCCCTGGACAGTGGCATTTTGAGCCTCAGGAGTGAGGAAGTGCCTAAATCTGTAGGCAGCACCCAGATTTTGGTGTATCCTGCACTCTACTGAGTTGATGTGCTCAGAGAAGGAGAAGGAGAGGGAGAGATCAAGCAAGACACCTAGGTATTTGAAAGTATCAACATTTTCGAGGACCTGGGCATCAGAGAGACTATGTTGAGACAGGAGGGGGATTTGGGCTTGGCCAATATGTTTGGACTGGCCAGCATTTTTTTTTATCACTCCCCCAAAGGTGCTAGCGCCTTCTCTTGCCATGCCCCGAAAAAATGGAATCCCCTCCCTCTAACTATTCATCAGGCATCATCCCATGCCTCTTTCAAAATATTGCTGTGTGACCATCCTGCTGTCTCATGCTCTTGCTCGTGCTTCAAACCCCCTTAGCCCAGTAAATCTTCAAAATGTCTCCTACTCCAACAACCTTACTGTGCTCTTTTATCAACAAACATTTTCTGCACTGACCTTCTGTCTCCTATCTTGCCATAATTTAACTTTAATTACATCTAGCCGTCATCTCTTACCTCAATTTTCCTTTGCTATCCTATCCCATCCCACTGCCTCATACTACCTCCCTCCCCCTAAATACTCCCGTTTACATTGTATTCCATCTTCCTCGACTATTAAGTTGGCACTCTGCTTTGTTTTAAGCTCACTAGACTGCAATCTAAATGTTTCCTACGGATGTTTTACTGTTGCTCTCCCATAGTCCTATGTTATATAGTTTCTGCTGAATCAATTGTATTTTTACTGCCTGCACTGTACTACTATTACTATTTTCTAAGCACCTACTCTTTTATGTTTGATTGTACTGTTGTTGTTTCAGATTGTATTGTTTCTGTAAACTCCCGCGTCATGCCTGAAAATAGTCATTGCTATGGCTAGTGCACCTTACCCAGCTAACAAAAACTAAATAAAATAAAAAAATAAAATTTTCATTTATTAAATGGGATCCCGTTTCAGCAATTTTAATGTGTTGAGATTCAGTTTGCAAATGCTGCTGCTACTAACTCCTCTTAGTCCCGCAGCCTAGCACCCAATATTGGCACCGTGGCACAGAAGAACCTGCATCAAACAAGCCGTCAAGCTGGTAAGAGCTGAATTGTATTTTGGGGACTGTACTTGTTTCTACTGTTGTGACCCCCAGTTATACTATCTGGATACCCATAGACAGTGGGGAGGGAGGCTTACATATAATTTCTGAGTGTATCTCCCTCAGATTCCTATGCTTAGTGGTTTATGGAGATTGTGCATTGTTACTGAATGTATTCCCCAGGTTCATATGCTCATCTGACATGGACTTTTTGTATAGTTACTGAGTGAATCCCCCTCCGGTTCCTATGCTCATGAATCCTGAACTTTTTGTATCATTACTGAGTGCATCTCTCTCAGATAACTATGCCCATGTATCATGGACTTTATGTATCATTACTGAGTGTATCTCTCTCAGATAACTATGCTCATGTATCATGGACTTTATGTATCATTACTGAGTGTATCCCCTCAGACTCCTATGCTCCTGGTTCATGGAATCTTTGTACTGTTACTTAGTTATATCCCCCTCAGATTCTTATACTTGTGGTTCATGGACTTTGTGTATCATTACTGAGTATATCCCCCTCAGGTTCCAGTGTTTGTGCTTCATGGACTTCATTTATCAATACTAAGTGTATCCCTGCCAGGTTATTTTTTCATTATTATTTTTTTATTTACATTTTGTTGACTGGGTTAAGACACTTGACAAGTACTTTTTCAGGTCCGACCCAATATAAATACAATTTATCACAAAATTCAACAAGACAAACAAAAACAAATCAAGTAAAACAAGTACAAACATCATGTGCTTGTAAGTAATGCTTTAAATTACTTTTAAAACTTTGTAAGGAGGAACTCTTGCACAAATATTCTGGTAAATTATTCCAGAATGAAAGAGCTGCCGTCGAAAAAGATCTGGAACCTGAATTAGTCTTATGTACGATAGTATGAAAAGAAATTCCATGAGAAGACCTCAAATTAATAGAAGTATTATGAACAGTTACCAGATCTGAAAAAACACATCCATAGTGTGATACCT
Source organism: Neoceratodus forsteri (assembly GCA_016271365.2). Taxonomy (NCBI): domain Eukaryota; kingdom Metazoa; phylum Chordata; order Ceratodontiformes; family Ceratodontidae; genus Neoceratodus; species Neoceratodus forsteri. The sequence continues at coordinate 526,003,343 of JADMNL010000022.1, forward strand.
TTTATTGGACCAACATAGATGTAACAAAGGAAAACTGCTTCAGCTTTCGGACCAAGTCCTTCCTCAGAAGCTTATGCCAGTTGTATGGAAAATCACATTCTATTAACACCCAGATCATGCATAAAAAACCCCAGAAATAATTCTCATTGGTTTAAAATACTTTTTTTAAACCACAACAGAGGTTTAAATGCAAGGAACCAGTTTCAGTCAGCTAGCTGGCTGCTGTAAAGCACTCCAAGGTCAAATGTCAACAGAGGCAGATAAGATGAATCCTTCTCGAGGCCTGACAGGTTCACTAACTTACATAATGAATGGGTGATTATGTCATGTGACTACATTCTTAATTAAACACAAGGGGCAGGATTCACGAAACTCGTGGAATACCCGCAGCTGCAGGTAAACCACAGCGCAAGTCGGTTGTGACTTGTGGATCTGCAGGTTACCCACAGCGGCGGGTATTCACAAAGCTGGAGCCAGATTATGACCACCTCCATGATCTACAGCTGCCTGCGGGTGGTGTCATCAATGAGATGGCCGCAGCTGCGGGAATAGGCTACAGCTGCTAGAAGCAGTTGTAACTGCCTCCACAACTGCTGCGGCTGTGAATCGGAACCGCTGCAGCTGCGGGTAATTCTGGTCCGCAGCAGCAGTTGCGGAGGTGAAACTTACAAAAAAAAGGCTTTGTGAATCCTGCCCAAGACCTTTAGATTTAATACCCACTTAAATACATGTTAAAAATGTGATAGTATTCCATGATAAAAACTATAAAGTATACATTTTCTATCTATGGCATTAGGAGGTATAAAGAAACGTTTCCCCAGAGTGAATAAACTGTTTCACACATTCATACAGCATTAAACTTATATGGAGACAATTTATCAACTATATACTGAACAAGATAACATATTCCATAAACAAAAAAAGTTCAGTGCTGTAACCAGATTTATTTACAAAAAATATAAATTGTCAGCATTAAAGCACAATAAAAAAAATTAACCAGTGACCCCCTAGTAAATAAGATGATGCATCATAATATGTTTAGTGTTAAACAGTGTGTCAGCATATAATCAATCTACTACAGTATATGTACAATAACAGTCTTAGGAATCTGAATGAAAAACTAAAGAATTACCTCTCCCCCCGGTAACAACATAATATAGATAACTAGTTGGAAGGAAGTAAAAATTCACTATATATGTGAACCAAGAGTCCTAACATGCTCTAACATCATAATGTCATGTACCTGAATATAAGCCTTGCCTCATAAACCCCAACCCCATCACACAACACCCCCCAAAAAAACACTATCCACCTACCACCACCACCAGCCCAAATAGTTAATAGTGAAAAACCAACATATTGAAAATCAGTTAAAAGGGACCCTATAAACATACAGTATTAAAAAAAAAAAACACTGACATTCCATTATAAGTCCATCCCTTGAACTTAAGGTCGTTGCAAGTTCAAGTGGGGTAATGTGTCATAAAACCCAAATCAGTGTTCATGCCATCTTCTACCATATTGAGAAGTAAAATAAGTCTGACCTCAAAAGCCCATCTATGTTGTGTGTTTTTGACATGTCCTCTTAAAACCATTACCCACATATCTGAGATAGAGTGATCAGTCTGAGAGAAGTGCTGCACCACTGGCTTGTCAGTCATCTTCATACTAATAGTATGTCTGTATGAGTTCATTCTAATGTGGAGAGGTTGCTTTGTCTCTCCCACATTCCCTGTTTGTGGATATCTCTTGCATTGAATGAAATAAACAACATTCCATGATGCACATGTATCCAGAATTGTCTGTTTTGTGAAGTAACTACACAATCCAAAGTGGAAATATGCTCACAAGTCCTACATCTGGGGTGATTGCAAGGTTGTGTACCATTTAGTGTTATGGTATTCTGTTCTGGTGCAAGTATACCCCTAACAATCAGGTACTAAATTAGGTGGTTGTTTAAAAGATGGTAGTGGTAGTTCTTGAAACATACAATTTAGGGTCTCATCCTCACTAAATATTGGGTGGAAGCCCTTAATAATCTTGCATAGATGTTCCAGGTCAGGATGATACGTGACTACTAAGGGGCTTCTGTTGGTAGTGGTCCTTTCTTTATACTGAAGTAGTTCCCTTGGCACCCGTGTTATACATTCTACTGCTCTGTCAAATACTCAATAAAGGTTTTTTTCCAATACAGCCAAATGTGTAACTCTGTCTTCGTTGCTACAGCAGGTGCATAGGTCTGAAAGAGGAAACATATGTCTAGATGAAAAGGAATTAAATATTAACCTCCAAAAAAATAAGCAAACTTAGATTTAAGAGACAACCAACCCAAATTAGAATACAGCAAACAATGATACATTCGATAAGGCAAGTCTAACACAAATCGACAAACATTATTATAAACAATAGTCAGCGTTGCTTTTCCTAAATCACAATTTAACATACAAATCAGCTACATAATCCAAATATGGTAATAAAGATCCAAATTGCAATCGAGCATTGAGTTTCAAATGAAAAATTCCTTTTAAGCTTATACAATAAACATATCTTATGATTTACCACCCTGTTAATTGTTTTAACTTGAGGAAAAAAGGTCAAGCTAGGGTCTAACAAAACACTTAAATATTTAAACTCCAGAACCTGTTCAATAGCAGATCCCTTGTTATCATGTATCAGAAATCCTGGATTTACACAGAACATATTCAGTGAGCCAAACAACACAGACTTTGCCTTTTTGACATTCAAAAATCATGCAATTATCAGTAAAACGGTTGCAAACATCTACAGATTCTGGTTCTAAAACAGAGATCAATTGTGAGATAGAGTTAGACTGATAAAACAAAAATCAAATCATCTGCATGCAAAATGCATTCAGAAAATCTACAAAGAGATGGTAATTGATTTATAAATAATGAAAATAATAAAGGACCCAAAATGGACCATTTGGGCACCCCAAGATCCATTGAAGAGACAGAGGATATTACAGAGTCAACACTTACAAATTGAGACCGATTACTCAAATTAACAATACACTATCCAACCACATTTTCCAAAAAAAACAATTGACCCGGTTTTAAACATAACAAGGAATGATCTATTAGATCAAATGCCTTGGTCAGGTCCATGAAAACCACCCCTGTTTTATAACCTTTTTTCAAAACCTGTTAGGGCGGCATTCATGAACCTGACCAAGGCAGTCTCAGCTCCATGATTTTTGCAGAACCTATGTTGCTGTGGGCTCAAAACTTTGTATAACTCAGGCTAATCAGAAAATTGATCAACAACCACCTTTTCAAGTAATTTGCTTAATGGGTTTAATATGGAAATAGGCCAAAAATTATCAGCAGTCTCAGGATTTGATTTTTTGGGAATCAGAACAAACGTTAGTACTTTTCCATGAAGATGGAAACTGGCCCGAAATGAAACAAAGATTAAATATTGAATATAAAGGTCGAGCAACAAAAGGGGCAGTCAACCTAACAAAATGCCCATCTAACCCTTCCCCACAATCACTACATTTATTTGGAATAGCCAATAATAACTGAAATAACATCTTCCTTGTCACCCTTCGAAAATAAAGTGGGAGTCTATTAACAGGACTATCCGCTAAGTTCTGATCACTCATTGTCTGAGTTGGATGTCCTAATTTATAGCAAGACAAACCTAAGAACTTTGTATTAGGCAAGTGAACAATATCCATAGGATTAGAAATATCACGCTCTGGGGTTTTCAACTTTTTTGTAGCAGACTTATCTTCAGAGAATAACAATCTATCAACTGAATCCCAACATTTCCTTGGATCTGACCAATAAGCATCTAATTGAATTCAATAAAAGTCCTGTTTAGCACTTTTCACCAACTGACTGACTTTATTGCGCAAAACTGATCTTTAAACAGTACAGCTACCGAGGGGGAACATTTATAATCAGACCAAGCAGAGTTTCTCATCTTGATCCAGTTTTTTATATCTCTAGTAAACCACTTATTATGAGTCCACCTAACGCTAATAGTACATAAAGGGAACAAGTTATTTTGAATCAAAAGTAGTTTGCAAAAATAAATAAATAAATCAACAGCATAGTCAGAATAAGGGATAGAGTTGATAAATGACCAGTCAATAGAAGACAGGTGTGTCTGCAAAACATCATTATCAACTTTCTTAAAATTACAAAACTGAATAAACCAGGAGGGGGTCTTAACACGCCTAAAATTCGAAACACAGTAAGTAGCCTGGTGGTCACTAACTGATTCAGCTGGGACCCCAACAGATGAAATAACAGATGGTCTATTTGTAACTACCCAATCTATTATAGAATGATTACCAGTAGAACTATTTGGTCGTGTAAGCTCCTTAATTAACTGAAATCAATTATTCAAAATCTTTATTTATCCAGGCAAACATCATTGAGCAAGCTCATTTACAAGATGGACCTGGTTAGCTCTGGGTCAAATGGTACAATGCGTACAGAGATATTTACAATAGAGCAAATAACACAAGTAAAGAACAATTAATGCAAGTAAGTACTCAATGTTACATCAGTCATATCAGTTCAGAGTGCTTCTGTAATATAGAAAGAGGACATAATATGAGGCTTAGTAGAAACTTCAGTAGGGAGAAGTGATCAACCACTCATGTAGGGAGCGGACGAAAGCACAGAATTTCAAAAGTAGTGCAATCACACAGTATCCCTAAATGTAACGCTCTAAACAGAGGGATAAAGGTCTTAACAGTCCAGGAGAAAAGTAATTACAGTTCTTTTGTCAAATTTCACATGGAAATCAGATTTATGCTTGGTTTAGAACAGACACAGAAGCAGACTGCAGGAACCAATCGGAAGCCAATACCAAGGAGTGCTCATGTTCCGATTGGATGGCTGCTAATACTGTACTTTGCTAATGGAGAGTCTGAGCTTAGGTTCTCAGGTGGTGGTAGAGGCAGCGCTAACTGCCCGGTGCCTCGGTTTTCCACGCCTATGGGCAGGGAGCCCGTGGAGAGCATATCCTTGGCAGGGGATGGAAGAAGAGGTCGGCATTAAGTACTAGGCCACAACAATGGAACATCTGAGCCAGCAGGAGGACCAAAACAGTAGGACAACAGAATTGGGTATTCCTTGACACCTAAAGACTGGCCCAACCACAGAAATTCAGAAAGGAGTGTAATCAAAGAGAGTCCCAACTCTTGACACTCTAAACAGGAAAAAAAAGAGGTCATAACTGTTAGGCAATAAGTAAGTACAGCTCTTTTTTGTGCAAATTTTAGACAGAAAATTGGACTTTAGCTTAATATTGAGGGAGACACAGGAGCAGACTGCAGGAGCCAAACAGAGGCCAGAGCAGAAAAGTGCTCACGTTCCAACTGGATATCGGCAATGCTGCACCTCGCTAGTAAGGAGTCCAGTCTAGGTGTCTCAGGCGGCAGATATGGAAGTGAGAACCACCCGGTATCCGCATTTCTTCCACCTGAGGGGCAGGGAACCCCTGAAGGGCTAGTCTACGGCAGGGAAGAGAATTAGGGGACAGAGCAGTGGAAAAGAAATACGAAGATGAAATAGGGCAGTTAAATGGTACAGGGTAGGAGAATAAGAGCCACAGAATAAGTAATATGTAAAAGACAGCAGGGTGAGAAAGGTGTAGTGGCTGCAAAAGCCATGAAGAGATAATAGCCCTACAGGAATTTCTAGAGGAGAAAAACATTTAAGGCCTAAGACGCCCACAGAGTAAAGGTCACCAAAGGTTACAAGCGATCATAAATTCAACTACGCTCAGAGGGCAGTATCCTGATGCTTCAGACTAAAATTAGGGGCTGGGGTAGCAATTGCAAGGCTCACACACATACTGAGCATATAGAGATTTAAAGGCTTTCATACCGCGGAGGCAGCTTAATTTCAATAATTTTTGTACTTTGTTCCACAATGTTGGCAACAGGAAACTAATGGCCACTCTGCCATAGCGAGAGGAAGCCTTGGGGATATATAATGTGATGTAGGATGCACTTCTTAGGGCATACATTCCTGGCTCACTTAGTGAGAGACAGTCTATTATAAATTGTGGAAGCTGCTTCAAGAAGACTGTAGAAGTCCAAAGGACTGTGCTTCTATTACACCTAAACATATGAGAGGACCACACTACGGCTTTGTACAAGGAACAATGATGGGCAGAGATGGGAAGACCAGTAATAAACTGGATGGCCCTGAAAATTATATGATTGCAAAAAAGATTCTAAACCATCAGACAGTTACCAATTTAAATTAACATCACCTATCGAAATATAATTTGAATCCAATACATGAGGTAATGTTATCCAAAATTTATTGTAAACCTTTCAAACCACTTTGAGGGGGGTTCTAAAGACTCTCAATTGTTACATACTTCCTTCCACCTAAAATCAAATGAAATAGAAACCAATCATTCACACACTCAGTAGCAGTAATCGAGTTCAGAATATTCACCTTGAGATTCCTTGTAATACACTGCTAGTCCTCCCCTTTATACCAGATATTTTACATACAATATCAGGGGTAACTGGTTTTAACCAGTTTGAGGCAGTATAGCGCATTGGTTTAAGGCTCTTAGCTGCAAATCTGGTGACATCCAGCAGACCAGACCTGGGTTTGAACCCCACAGCTTCCACTTGCATACTGTGTGACCCTGAGCAAGTCATTTAACTTAACTTCCCTGTGCTCCCAGGTCGCACCTGTAAAAAAGCTTTCAGCTTAGTGTGCTTGTCCTGGTTAATCAACTAACAAAAAAAAACAGTATTCTGAAATAACAATCAAATCAGGCTCATAAGTATGTAGAATGCATTCAAATTCATTGACTTTGGGAATTAAACTCCTCACATGTAAATGCATTATTTTAATTCCATTAGATATTTGCCAAGGTTTAACACCATGGGCAGGATATTCAGACTGTGCCAGGCTGTGACGCAAGCCTGGGCGCAGCACAACTTGGATGCGTAGGGGCGTGGACAGGGTGATATTCAATGGAGCTGTGCCATGGCACAGCATTGTTGAATAGCGCACCTTGGCCACCCGCAGTGCACATGGTGCAGTGGCAAGTGACCAGAGTGGAGCAGGGGGATGCGCTAGCGCAAGTGCCGTTGCGATAGGTGCAACCACCGTGATATTCAAAAGTGCATATGCAAATGGGACCATAATGTATGCAAGGCACAAATGGGGCCATTTGCATGTCATTATGGCTCTATTTGCATGCAGGTGCGCCAATCCCCGGCGACTTGTGCCTGACACCCTGCCAGTCTGCAGCCGTCGGGGACCGACGCCCCCTGCACAAGTGGCAACACGCTCCGATGCCCGATCATGGGCATATAAATTAAATGTAGACGTCCCATATCCCTGGTGGTCCAGTGGACCGCTCACAGCCTGATCGCAGGCATATGTAGAAAAATAATAGTCTTATATCCCTGGTGGTCCAGTGGACTGCTCACAGCCTGATCGTGGGCATATGTAGAAATATAATAGTCCTATATCCCTGGTGGTCCAGGGACCGCTCTCAGCCCAATCAAGGGCATATGTTGAAATATTATAGTCCTACATCCCTGGTGGTCCAGGGACCGCTCGCAGCCCAATTGCGGGCATCGGTAATAAATCATGCACACCAATCAACCCTGGTGGTCCAGCAGTACCCCCTCCCACCCGCCCACTGGGCCCTCCCGCTCCCCTGGTCAGCGGCGGGCGGCAACTCCCCACCTGCTTGCTGCCCCGCCCGCCAACTGACTCCATATATAGTGAGCTGTCGCCCATTGGTCCCAGCATGAGCCAATGGGTGTGCCGTCAAATACTACTACACAGTCAGAAATGTGAATGGATCATTCATTTCTGGACTATGTAATGTCTGGGCTGCACACTCATTGCTCACGCTGTGACAATCAGGCATTCACCCTACCGCACAGAGTCAGTCACGGTCACCGGGCGGCAAAACGGGGGAGATGCTGCCCGCCACTGACCGGGCCGGGGTGCGGCGCAGTGGGGCTAAGTGGGCGGGTGGGGAGAGGGGTACCGGTGGACCACCAGGGTTGGATTGGTGTGTCATAACATATTACTAACACCCGTGATTGGGCTGCGAGCAGTCCACTGGACCACCAGGGATATAGGACTATAATATTTCAACATATACCCGCGATCGCGCTGCAAGTGGTCCACTGGACCACCAGGGATATAGGACTATTATATTGCAACATATGCCCACGATCGGGCTGTGAGTGGTCCACTGGACCAACAGGGATATTGGACTATTTTATTTCAACATATGCCCGTGATCGGGCTCCGAGCGGTCCACTGGACCACTGGGGATATTGGACTATGATATGTAACATATGCCCGTGATCAGGCATGGGGAGCACCACCACGAAGGTGCCGTCAGAGTTTGGGTGGCCACCCACAGAGGGCAGCTGCTGTGTTGCATCCTGCAATAAGGCAGCTCACCTGTGGGTGGCCAGCTGTTGCTCCTTTTTTTTGGGGGGCTCACCTGTGTGCAGCACAAGTAGGGGTTACGCATGCATGGGCTCAGCACATCCCGGGCTGAATATCGGGATGCGTGGAGTATGCACGTGCACGCCCCCCTACTTGCGCTGCATACATTACTGATGTGCTCCAGCACATAGGGATTTGTGCCAGGCACATTCCCCTTTTGAATATCACGCCAGGGCGCATCAGTGGGTTGCGCATGGCGCAACTGTGTTGTGCCATGCCCAATCCTTCTGAATATCCCACCCCATGAGTTAAACATCCTGGATTTGTCTCAACATCACCTGACAATAAAAGTAAGTAAGCAATTACTAAAGATCTTGAGCAGGAACCAGCCTGTGTAGCCCTTTCTGAAAGGTTATTATGCTTGTGGTTCATGAACTTTGTTTATTGTTACTGAGTGTATCCCCCTCAGGTTTTTTTGGTCTTGGTTTATTAACTTTTTGTATTATTACTGGGTGTATTCCCCTCAGGCTCCTATGCTTGTGGTACATGGACTTTGTGTATCATTACGGAGTGTATCCCCTTCAGGCTCCTATGCTTGTGGTACATGGACTTTGAGTATCGTTACTGAATATATCCCCCTCAGGTTCCTTTGCTCGTGGTTCATGGACTTTGTGTATCTTTACTGAGTGTATTTCTTTCAGGTTCCTATACTTGTGGTTCATGGACTTTGTGTATCGTTACTGAGTGTATCCCCTTCAGGCTCCAGTGTTTGTGGTTCATGGACTTTGTGCATCAATACTGAATGTATCTCTCTCAGGTTATTATGCTTGTGGTTCACAGACTTTGTGTATCATTACTGGGTATATCACCCTCATGTTCCTTACTTGTGATTTATGGACTTTGTGTATTGTTACTGAGTTTATCCCCTTCATGCTCCTATGCTCATGGTTCGTGGACTTTGTGTATCATTACTAAGTGTATTTCCTTCAGGATTCCTATGGTCATGGTCTCTGAGTATTAGTTGCCAGGGCCCTGATCAGCCCTCTCTGTTGTGCCAGAGGGCCCCGTAGTACATGACTAATCTGGGGGAGGGCAGCCTCATATAAAAGACAGAAATTTGCAAATAGATTACGTATTCAAAATTAAAGATGGGAAAATGAAGTTTGAAGTTTGAAGTTTATTGTTCTAGGAATTAATACCTTTGAGCCAAGGCTCTTTTACAAAGGTTCCACATCATTAAGTACAAAAACATAGTAGACAGTGTTACAAACAATCAGTAAGCCGTTTAACAAGGCCACAACTTAAACAGTAACATTTATGTACAGAAAGGAAAAAGGAACTCAGAGGCAGTGTCAAGAGCAAGGAATAAGGATTGGAGAGTTTAAGAGGAAGAGAGGAGAAATAGAAGTTTAGGAGCAGACAGAACCAGGTTAGTGGTACTCAGGTTGTCTTTGTCAAAGAGAAGACCATGGTGGTTGAGTGAAACAAATGTAAGTGCACTCAGTGGGATGAGACTTTAGTCAAAGCAGTCACAGGAGCTGGAGGCTGTGAGGTGAGTGTAAAGTATGGATTTGAAAGCTCCCAATGTCGTGGAGGATAGGGAGGGCCCAGGTAGGGCCACGGTACATAAAAGATCTTTGTCCCTGAGCAGTCCGGCATCTAGGGACAAGGAAGGGTTGGTGGTCAGATCTTCTGGTGGTACGAGTGCCATTGTTCAGGTAGAGCAGGTCCTGGATACATGGAGGAGCGAGTCCCAAGACTGATTTTTTTTCCATCACGCAGGTGAAATACATGAGGCGATTGGAAAGATGCAACCAATCGGTTTCCATGTAGAGGTCACAAGTGTGGGTTTGTCTCTGTGCTCCAGTGAGGAGTCAACAGGTTTTGTTTAGTGCTGTTGAGCTGCGCTTTAGTGCAGTGGTAGTAGCTGAGCCATAGACAATTAGACCATAGTCTATGATTGAGATGATGGAGCTTTGAACAGCAATCCTCAAGGCACCTTGGTTGAAAAATTGACGGTTCCGGTACAAAATTCCAACGCGTTGGTGCACTGTTTCTGCAGTGTTATCGATATGGGCCGCAAAAGTAAGACATTCGTCAACAGTGATACCAAGGTATTTGAAGGTGTTCACTTGTTCTAGTGTATTTCCAAGAGAAGTTTTTATGATGAATGGAGTATGCCTATTTCTGTTTTGATGACTAGTGAAAAGCATGACTTTGGTTTTTTTTTTTGATTTAGGACCAGTTTGTGCTCAAGGAACCACTTTTCAACACATGAGAAAGCAAGCTGCAAGCTCTGCCATAGTGGATTTGGGTCCTTATGGGAGGAGAGAATTACAGCGTCATCAGCATAGAGTATTAATTTTTCAGGGCAGGATTTGGGAAGCAAGTTTAGAAAAAGGCTGAAGAGGAGAGGACCAAAAATTGAGCCCTGGGGGACACCAGAGAGGACCGGTTTGGAGTCAGAGAGAACCTCATGGATTTTTACTGTTTGAGAACATTGTGCCAGGTAACTTTTTACCCAGGCTCCAGATCCCTCGGCTAGCCCAATGTTGAGCAGAAGAGAGATTAGAAGGCTATGGTGAACAGTGTCAAAGGCCCTTGTGAGATCTATGAAAACAGCTCCGGTCAAATAACCGTAGGGCCATCGACGTACTGTGTCCTTTCCTAAATCCATGTTGCTGAATGCAGAGTAGATCATACTTCTGCAGGTAGTCTGATAGTTGATCTGCCACGATCCGTTCAAGAGCTTTGGAGAGGGGTGGAAGTATAGATATGGGCCGATAATTCCCTGGTGTGGATTTGTTGCCCCCTTTATGCACTGGTGTGACTATAGCGGCCTTCCATGTGTTGGGAATTGACTTTGGCACAGGAGAGGTTGAGAATTTTGGTGAGGGTGGATCACTTCTTCCAAGGTGAGGACAGAAATTTTAGATCAATGGTGTCACTGCTATTTCTAGATTTAGAGCAGGCCTTTTTATGTATCTGTAGACTTCATATGTCTTAACTATTTTTAAGTGAAATAGCGGTTTGTCTGGCGAGGTGGTTTGGGATATGAGTTTTGGAACTGACAAGTCCTGGAAGAAGTCTGGTGAGAGGACACCACTGAGGTCAGTGAAGGTTTTATTTAGGGCATCGGCCATAGTCTTAGGGTCACGGGTAGTGGAGCCATCAATGTTCATTGCCGTGGGAGAGGATTTAGACTGTTTGCCTGTAATATGTATATTGTCCCAGAAAAATCTCCTGGTGGTTTCTAGAGCATTCTTGAAATAGGAGCTCTTCATTTGCCTGATTTGTGAAGTGCACAGGTTGCGTGCCTGTTTATAGTTAAGTGAGTCTGTTATGGAGCCTGTGGCCCTGGCTATAGCCCAAAGATGGTCACGTGCTTTAAGCTGAGCCAGTAGTTTGGCTGTTAGCCAGGGATTAGAGAGGGCTTTGATTTTACATTTTTTGAAAGGTGCGTAGGTGTCACAGGCAGTGTTGAAAGTTTTAATGAAGAATTCTAGGGCAGCGTCCACATCCAGCGTATTGTAGATAGGGGACCAGTCTTGTTGTAGGAGGCAGGTCTTTAGCTTAGCAAGGTTTCCGTGTGGTAGCATTCAACTTAGGATGGTTTTAGGAGGTGGTTTGTGGAATTTATTTGTCCAGCTACAGATCACAGGGGAGTGGTCACTGAGGTAGTCGGAGAGAACGGTGGTGTTTTTTATCCGGTCCGGGCGATTAATAAGAATCCAGTCAATGAGAGTGCTGGTTCCAGTCTTATAGTTTTTTCTAGTAGGGGAGTTGACCATCTGTGTTAGGTTGGTTGCTAGGATAGTACCCCTGCTGGGACCGATATCTGAGGCAAGCCAATTTATATTGAAATCACCGAGAAGGAGGAGCTCAGAGTCAGGAGGTTGTAATCTTGCAAATTCAAGGATAGACTGGAGCCCGGCTCGTGGGTCTTTAGGGGGGATATAGACTGCAGCCACGGTAAGCACTTTGTTATGGGCACCATAGAGAAGCTTGACAGGGAGAAGTTGTACTAGGGTGTTTTCTGGGGAGAAACTGGCAAGGTGGCACGAGAGGCAGTCCTTTATATAGATAACACATCTGCCCCCCTTTCTTATTACCCGGTCAAGTCTGAAGAGGTTGTAGCCTTGGAGCGAGATTGCATGATCTGGAGTGCTAGGTGTTAGCCAGGTCTCAACAATTACAAGTATGTCAGGATTATGTTGTCCAATAAAGCCTTGAAGAGATGCCAGCTTAGGAAGGAGGCTGCAGATATTTAGGGTAACAATGGATAGCCAGTTTTCAGTTTTTGCAGTCTTTATCTTAATGTTTGAGCCAGGGCCAGGGTTTGGGTGGATCCCACCAGACATGAGAAGTAGGAGAAGAAGCAGTTTGAGGGAATGGAAAAGAATAATCCCACACAGAGGCAAATCGTCCATGCATAATGGGGGGGGCATAGACTAACAAGTTCCCCCATATGGCATGAATTTGCACAGAAAACTAGAACTCAGTACTTTTATGCACCATACTTACAAATGAAATATATGGGAAACACTAACATCTCATACAGCAGAGGCAGTAGGGAGACTGCAGCTACTCACCAGCATGTTTTTTGGGATGGGACATTCTACGAGGTTTCGATATGGATATAAATGGGGCCCCAAGCCAAATATAATGGATACACAGCCCACTTACAATAACAAATTGTGTACTGTTGTGCCCCCACCATCAAAAAAAAGTCTAGATACCATAGTCTGGATTTTTAAAAGTGTCAGACAAGGATGCAAATAAGTGTGGCACCTGTATCCGCATCCATGCAGTACTGCTATTTTGCTCAAAAGATGCATACATTTGCGACAAAAAAAGTTATAATTTGCAGTAAATTATATGAGAAATGTTATCTGTGTCATTTTCTTCTGCAACTGTGTCTTTTTTGGGATGCAAACTATGTACTCCGTTAGAATATCTAATAGATGGCTTAACAGTTTGGATGTATTTCTGCATTTGAAAATAGCGATGGATGCGGCTTGGATGGATCCTTTTGAAAATCACACCCCAGATATATAGTGGACATATTTATTCAAGCAGGAAATAAATCAGTCACCAGGAAATGACTGCAGAAAGACCCACAAACCAGGAATAGTACATGCACAAGGTCAATGCAATATACAGTATAGAGAAATTAAGTTATGCCAGCAATCAGAGGCAGGCAACACACTTTCCAAAACAGGTGGCAGAGATGGGTGGTGTACATAGTGATAACTTTCTTCCCTAACATAGGAAAGTAACTAAAGCATCTGACTATAGTAAAAGCGAAACGTGGATGTAGGACAAGCAAGTTTTTTAAGTTCCCTTTTATTGATTTTTATTCACGGCACTATTAATCACATCAAAATATTTACTTGGTATTACTCGGTGCTTAAAGGTGAAGGAAGGCAGGGTTCAGTATTGGGTCCAGTCCTTTTTAATGTCTTCATCAGTGACATTGCAGAGGGACTGGAAGGAAAAGTATGCCTTTTTGCAGATGACACAAAGATCTGCAACAGAGTTGATACACAAGGAGGCATGGAAAGGATGAAAAGGGACTTGGCAAGGTTGGAGGAATGGTCAGAGTATGGCAGCTAGGATTCAATGCAAGAAGTGCAAATAATGCACCTGGGAAACAAGAACCCAGGGGAAGAATACACAATGGGTGGGGAGGTAGTAACAACAACAAAAAAGGAAAGGGACCTAGGGGTAATCATATCACATGACCTTAAGGTTAGCAAGCAATGTGAGAAAGCAGTAGGGAGGGCTGGGGGTATACTGGGATGTATAGGGAGAGGCATCATCAGTAGAAAACAGGAAGTTGTTATCCCTCTGTACAGACAGTTGGTGAGACCCCATCTGGAGTACTGTGTCCAGTTCTGGAGACCCCATCTCCGCAAGGACATAGACAGGATAGAGGCTGTCCAGAGGAGGGCAACTAAAATGGTGCAGGGTCTGCAAGAGAAGCCGTATGAGGAGAGACTAAAGGAGCTTAATATGTATACCCTTGAGGAAAGAAGGGAGAGGGGGGACATGATAGAAACGTTTAAGTACCTCAGTGGAATCAACAAAGTCCAAGAGGGTAGCATCTTTCAGAAAAAGAGACTTGCAAGAACAAGGGGATACAATTTAAAGATAGAAGGAGGGCGGTTCAGGGGCAATGAGAAGAAGTATTATTTCACAGAGAGAGTAGTGGATGCATGGAACAGCCTTCCTGAGGAGGTTGTGGGGTCTAAAACTGGGAGAATTCAAGAATGCATGGGACAGACATAAGGCAATTCTTGTGGGGGGTAGGAAGAAATAGGCTGTTGGTTAACTAGGATCTGCGGCCTATCCTGTAGGTAGGGAAATGGGCAGACTAGATGGGCCTAGCAGTTCTTATCTGCCGTCAAAGTCTATGTTTCTATGTTTCTATGTTTCTATGTTTCTAAGGCAAAGCCCATCGAGACACCTTCCCTGCACTTGCAGGGGGAATTTACTTCCTTGTGTTATTTAATGAGAAATTATCAAGTGACTCTTTAAACTTATTTTTGATTTTTATATTAACCAAATACTCAGGTAGCAAATTCCAGAGTTTACATGCGCTAATTGTAAAATAAATACAGGTTACTCACCTGCAACAGGAATTCTAGGAGTGGGATATGTTGTTCATCCACACTTCTTGGCAGGTACCTTGCCGCTTTAATGTGGGCCGGAAGGTCTTCAAGCTGGTTCCTCTCACCAACCTGGGTGGTAAAACCCTCGGCTCCACCCCATGACGCCAGCTCTAGTCCGCTGGAAGCCAGGTTGTGCGCCAAAGCCGGGGAGGTCGGGTGGGTCATATGGATGAACAACATATACCACTCCTAGACCTCCTGTTACAGGTGAGTAACCTGTATTTCTAGGGACTTGGATATGTTGTTCAATCCTCACTTCTTGGCAGACTCCTAGCAGTTCTCTGGGAGGAGGGAAGCAAGGCACGCACCCCCTAATTAGGAAACAAGGACTGGAGAACTGAGGCCCCGAAACCAGCATCCCGGTGTGACTCAAAGCCGATGTGGTAATGGCAAATGAAGGTGTGTGCTGATTCCAGGTAGCAACCCTGCAGATTTCCTAGATATGGATGTCCCTAGAAGCAGCCACCCCAGCAGTGGTGTGGCAGGTAGAATGAGCTCTCATCCCTCTGGGAGGCTCCTTGCCCACCAACCTATAGCAGAGATCAATGCAGGAGGTGAACCACCTGCAAACTGTCTGCTTGGCTGCAGGTCTGCCAGATGCGGCTTCAGAGTAGGTGACAAACAGCTGGCAAACCTCTCCCCAAACTTCAGCCATACGCTCCTTATAGTAGGTGAGTGCTCTACTCAGATCTAAAGTATGGAGCCTGTATTCAGCCTCTGAGGTGTGATTCATGTAGAACACCAGCAGAGTCAACACCTGATTCAGGTGACACTCCGACACCATCTTCGGAAGGAATTTTGGGTGGGGGCATAGGACAACCTTGTCCCTGTGGAAGAAAAGGAAAGGAGAGTCTATGGAAAGCACCTGGAGCTCCCCAATCCTTCTGGCTGACGTGATAGCCACCAAGAAGACAGTCTTCCATGACAGGTGGAAGATATCACACCTGTGCATCGGTTCGCATGACTTGCCCATGAGCTTAGCCAATACCAGCAGTAGATCCAATGGAGGTGGAGATTCATGATCTGGAGGGGATATGTGATCTAGGCCTTTGGAAAAACACCAGACCACTTTCTCCTGCACCACCGACTACTTGCCAGCCCATGCCCGGTAAGCAGAGATGGCTGCCAGGTGCAACTTAAGGGTCGTCGACCAAAGCCCTTGCTGAGAAAGGGACCACAGGTAGTTCAAAATGTTAGCCAATGAGCAGGATGAGGGGTCCAGCCCCTTGCCCTGACACCAAATGGAAAATCTCTTCCATTTAAAGGCGTAACATTTTCTGATCAACTCCTTACAGGACGCCTCAACGACGTTGGGGACCTCGTTGGAAGGACCCAAGGCCTGGAACTCTAGTTGCTCAGGAACCAGGCTGTCAGGTGCAGGGATTAAAGGTCTGGATGGAGTACGTTCCCCTTGTTGACAGACAGCAGGTCCTGGTGAGCTGGAAGCTGCTTCGGGAACCTAGAGCCGAGGCTGAGGAGATCTGGATACCAGAACTAGCAGGGCCAGTCTGGAGCTACCAGAATCGCCTGCACCTTGCCCCTCCTCACCTTGAGAAGCACCTTGTAGATCAAGGGAAATGGAGGGAAGGTGTAAAAGAAGCCTGGGGTCCACGGCCTCGAGAAGGCATCCCCCTGCAGTGAGTCCCGCTGAGGGGGGCGGGCACGGAACAGCCTCAGCTTCACATTCTCCCTGGAAGCAAACAGGTCCACCTGAGGAGTGCCCCAGTGGGAAAACAGATCTTGCACTACCTCCGGCAGGAGAGACCACTTGTGAGATGCATCGCCTATCCAGCTGAGGGCATTGGCCAGACTGTTCAAGGCTCCTGCCACATGGATGGCTAGAAGATCCGCCTCCAGGCTGAGCATGAGAGACCATATGTAGGGAGCCTCCTTGCACACAGGCAAGGAGTGCATCCCACCCTGTCAGCTAAGATAGTACATGGTTGTGGTGTTGTCCGTCTGGACCTGGACCACTTGGCCCTAGACAAACGGAGTGAAGGCGGTCAGGGCTAGTCGGACCATTTGGAGCTCCAGCAGGTTGATGTGGAATTGGGACTCCTGAGAGGACCAGAGGCCATGGGCCCTGTGCTCCCCCAGATGGGCACCCCAACCTATCAGAGAGGCATCAGTCGTCAAGATGAGCGTCGGTTCAGGGTGGACAAATGAGATCCCCTCCTGCAGATGAGCTGGGACGAGCCACCATTGCAGGCCATCCCACATCTGGGTCATGGAGACTGGCTGGTCTATAAGACCTGAGCGCTGAGACCACTGGCGGACCAGACCCCACTGCAGGGGGCGCATATGCCAGGGGGCCCAACGGACCACATTTGTACAGGCCACCATGAGACCCAGAAGGTGCAGGAAGTCCCAAACAGGGTGCAATTGCCCCACCAGAAATGACTGGGCAAAGGAGGAAAGGACCTCAGCCCTGCCCACCAGGAGCCGGGCTCTAGCCCGGAAAGTCGAGCTCTGCCCCGATGAACTGGATCACCTGTGAAGGCATGAGTTCTGACTTGGCCTCATTGATGAGGAGGCCTAGTCGAGAGCAAGCCCGGAGCACCAGATCCCTGAACTGCTCCGCCTCCAACCTGGAGGGGGCTGCTATCAGCCATTAATACAGGTAAGGGTAGACCCAGACCCTTCGGTGCTGCAGGAATGCTGCCATCACTGCCATGCATTTGGTGAAGACCCTGGGAGCTGAAGAAAGGCCAAAGGGCATGGCACAGAACTTGTAAAGGGTTCCCTCTGCTTGAAAGTGGAGGAACCGCTGATGGGATGGACGGATTGGGACATGAAAGAATGTGTTCTGAAGATCCAGGGAGCAGAACCACATGCCTAGTTCCAGGGATGGTATGATATGAGCCAGAGTGACCATCCAGAAGGTATGCAGCCTTAGGAACTTGTTCAAGTCGTGCAGATCGAGAATGGGGCATCAGCCCCCCCCCCGTCTGTTTTTGGACCAGGAAATACCTGGACACAAACCCTGGGCAAGGAGGGGGGGGAATCCACCACTTTGCTGACTACCCCCTTCTGAAGGAGCAGGGCTCTGTCATCTTGGCAAGCCGACAGAGAGGTTGCGGATCTAGTGGCCCCCCATGGGGTGAGGGCTCAAAAGGGCGGAATCTGCTCAAATTCCAGAGGCAGACCCCCTGCCGACCACCTCCACCACCCAGCGGTCTGTGGTGATAGTGGACCAGGCATAAAGGAAGTGGCTGAGTCAACCCCCCACAGGAGGACCCAGGGGAGATGTAACGGGGTTGGGGGTGGCACCCCGCAACCCATCACTGGGCAAGCTTAGAGGAAGAACTGACTAAGGGGCCACCTGGACCTTTTCTTCCAGGCTTCCTAACTGAGGAAGTGATGGACTTGGCCTTGGGGCACCAAGAATGAGCCTGCTGACCCCGCTGCCGGTGTTGCTGGGCCGAATGTGCCACAGGACTGGAGAGATGAAAGAGCTTATGCTGCTGATGGTGGCCTTTGTCCTTCTGGGCAGATGCGACTGAGTCCCAGGTAGCTTTGGACTTATCAATCCACTGAAGGTGACCCTCCACCCCGGGCCCGAACAAGTCAGTGCCAAAAAAGAGGACATCTGCTAGCTTGTGCTGGGTATCCATTGTGAAGGTCAAGATCCGCAGCCAAGCCCTGCGGTGCATGGCTACTGCGGATGCTACTGACTGGGCACAAGAGTCTCCAATGTCCAGAGCAGTCTGGAGCTGTTGTTTAGCCACTGCCTTTCCCTGATCCTGAACCTGCTTGACCGTGGTCTGGAGGTCAGCTGGAAAATGAGGAAGCACCTCATCCAGGGAGCCTAAGAGGGCATGGGAGAAGTGTGCCATCAGAACAGCAGAGATAGCCTGCCCAAGGCCTAAGGAGGCGGCAGCATAGACTTTCCTCCTGGAGTAGTCCAGCTTTTTGGACTCTTTATCCGGGGGGCTTGTCCATGTCCCTAGTGTTTCCGGAGTGCCAGAACACACTATCGGCCACCAACCCCTCAGCAAAAAGGGGTGCTCCGAGAAACTGGAGAGGAAGTCGGTAGGGACCACATATTTGCAGGCCATCCTGGCCAAAGGCACAGGACAAAAGGCTGGGTGCTGCCAGATCTCCAGAGTTGGAACTACAATGCCCTCAGCCATGGGGAAGGCCTCCGAGGGAGAATCTCCCTTGTCCAGGATCTCAGTAAGAGGATATTTGGCCTGTTTTTGCATGGGTTCTAGCTTAATCCCAGTGGACTCCGAGATGAGTCGAAGAATACCCAGGAATGAGGATGGGCTCTCGTCCACCGACAGACCCCCTGAAGATTCCGGGTCTACTGGCTGGGAATACAGCAAGGAGTCATCGTACTCCAAAGAGTATGCAAACATCTACCAACCACCTGAGCCACTCTCCACTCACTGAAGATGATCGGGGGTGAGACTGACCGACAACCTGTGGGACAAACCTTGACCCGACCGAGAATCCTTGGTTGGCACCCCATTCTTCGGCTGAGGAAGTGGGGGTTCCACCACTATGGATGGACCAGCCGGTTTTGGCCGAGTGATCGGCGCTGGGACTGGCTCCTCGACTGAGGAACTGGAGGTGGGAGATGACTTAGGCCGATCGGGCAACAGCCACTTAATCACTGGGGTGGGAGCCGGCACCATTTGACCACTGGCTAAAATAAGTTGCTGCCACATAAGGTCCTCGTAGCGTCAAAGCAATCTGCGTTGAAGCCTCTCCTCGGCTGAGGAGGAAGAAGAGGATGAATGGCGACGATGCTTTCTGTGATGTCAGGACCAGGACCGATGCCGTCAGTGGGACCAACCCAATGCCGAAGAGGACCAAGACCTTGATCATCAATGATGTTGGTGGCGGGTCGAGGAAGAAGCGGGGGAAACCCACTGATCCTCCAGTTCAGGGTCCTTGGCCGGGGATTTTGGCTCAAGTGTCAAGTCCCCAGAGGGCACTGGGGGTACCGGTGTCTGAGGAAGAGAGATGTCAGCCCCTTCAGTCGACAACCCATCGGTGGGTTCGAGAAAGATCTTGGCCTCACTGACAGGAGTCTCAGCTGGCTGGTCTGACAAGGACTCCGTGAAACCAGCGACCCGAGCCGCAACCTTGACCGAAGTCAAGAGAAGATGATCTGAGGAGCGAGACCTCTCCCGCTCCCAAGAATATCAATGCTGGGACTTACCTTTGTGATCCGGTTTTTTGGATCGAGCAGGAAAAGACCCAGAAGGACTCTCTCCTTTAGTCGAGAAGGACTGACAAAGATCCCAAAAGGAAGCCTTTATAGGAGGAACCCAGGAAGAACAGAATAAAAGCCAAGGCCGAGCTCACCGCAGCCTGGGCTACCTCCTCCTTGAGGGCCGTAACTTGTTCCTGTTGTTCTACGAAGCCCACTGCTGCGGACATCACCCAATGGGCCTCCTTCAATTCAATCATCAGGAACCTCTTTTCCGGTCGCCCTAGCTGAAGTTGGGCAGCACAGTCCTCCAGCACCGACTGAGAAAAGGAGAGACACACGTCACAAGCCTGTGGATCATGGTCGTGCCCAAGGCAGTAAACGCACATGGCGTGAGAGTCGATGTGGGACATCTTCTGCCCACAAGGGCACCGGCGGAACCTGGGGATGGACTTGTCTTCTATTGCAGCCGCAATAGGGGAAGACCGAATTCGAGTGAGTTTTAAAACAATTTTAGCAACAATCTGAAGATTCAGAATCCAGCCCTACAAGATGCGTGAGCACTAAGGAGGGAACCTGAGCTCCCAAGCGGTAAGGAAGATCTGGCATCATGGGGCAGAGCCAATGGTTTTACCACCCGGGTAGGTGGGAGGAGCCAGCTTGAAGACCTTCCGGCCCATCTTAAAGCAGCAAGGTATCTACCAAGAAGTGTGGATTGAACAACATATCCACATCCCTAGAATTATACCTTTTATTGGTATTTACCTTTGGGATACAAAGTTACCTATTATGGCATCTAAGTGCTTCTGTCTTGGTTGCCCATGTGAGATTATACTCACTCATGTAGTGTGGGTCCTTCAAGATGTTAAAAAGCATTAGTAAATCACTCCTTCTTCTTCAGAGTTTTAAATCATATACATTAAGAGCATTTAACCTTTCTGGGCATGAAAGTTTTTGAGTAGGTGTGATTAATTTAGTAGCCCTCCTTTGTACTGATTCAATTAACTTAGTGTCTTTCACTAGATATGGTGCCCAAAAAGACACTGCAAAATCCACATGTGGTCTTGTATAAGTGGTATATATGGGAAGTACACAAGCCCTATTTCTGTTAATGCAGTAAGGAAGGCTGGGGGATACTGGGATGCATAGGAAGAGGCATAAATAATAGAAAACAGGAAGTTGTTATCCCTCTGTACAGACAGTTGGTGAGACCCCATCTGGAGTACTGTGTGCAGTTCTGGAGACCCCATCTCCCAAAGGACATAGACAGAGTGGAGGCTGTCAGAGGAGGCAACAAAATGGTGCAGGGTCTGCACAGAAGACATCTGAAGAAAGACTAAAGGAGCTTAATATGTATACTCTTGAGGAAAGAAGGAGAGAGGGACATGATAGAAACTTTCAAGTACCTCAAGGAATTAACAAAGTCCAAGAGGGTAGCATCTTCCAGAAAGAGAGATGTGCAAGAACAAGGGGGCACAATTTGAAGATAGAGGGAGCAGCTCAGGGGAAATGTGAGGAAGTATTTTTTCACTGAGAGGGTTGTGGATGCATGGAACAGCCTTCCTGAGGAGGTCGTGGAGTCAAGAACAGTGGGGGACTTCAAGAATGCATGGGACAGGCAAAAGGCAGTCCTAGTGGTGGGTAAAAGGAAGTAAGCTGTTGGTTAACTAGGATCTGCAGTTTATCTGTTAGGTAGGAAAATGGGCAGACTAGGTGGGCCAAGCGGTCCTTATCTGCCATCAAATTCTATGTTTCTATGTTTCTGATGAATGATTTTTTTTATTGAAGCTTATTCTGTTTGCTTTTACAGCCACTTGTCTATATCGATCCGAGGATGCCAGGTCTTTATTAATATATACTCGCAAATCTCTGTCTGAATCAACCAATTTAATATTGGTCCCATCTAAATAATAAATAGTCTATGGATTTCTTCTTCCAAGGTGAATAACTGAGCACTTATTGATGTTGAATTCCATTTTGTTATTTATTGCCCCGTTTCTAATCTGATGAGATCTGAACAAATCAGATTAATTTTACTTAATGTATCAACTTCAAAACTTAGTTTTGTGTCATCCGCAAATTTAGATAGTTACCACTGGATACCAGAATTCATATCACTTATAAAGATCCCAAACAATATTGGACCTGGTACAGATCCCTGGGGAATGCCACTAGTAACACTGATTTTATCAGATAACTGATTACTGACCGGGACTTTCTGAGATCTGTCAGTTAACCATTCAGAAATCTATCTTGTAAAATAGGAATTAAAACCCAGCTTAGATAATTTGGCTATAAAGTATGTATGTGGGACCTTATCAAAGGCCTTTTTAAAGTCAAACAGCAGGACATCAACTGGGGTACCCCTATCAATCCTACTACTACTAATGGGTTCGTAGAAAGAAATTAAATTGCTGGTGCATGCTTTTCCCTTTTGGAAACCATGTTGATTTGTATCACTCAGGTTTTTAACTAATGTTTCTTGCTCTATTTTACTCTTCAGTATCTGCTCCATACACTTACATATGATGGAGGTTAGGCTAATTGGCCTGTAGTTGTTAGTCATACCCTTATTACCCTTTTCATATATAGGCACCACTATTGCATTCTTCCAGTCGGATGGGATTTCTCCAGTTGACAAAGACTTATTAAACAGGATAGTAAGTGGTATTGTCAATTCACTTGCTGTCTCCCTTATAAATTTTGCATTTATATCGTCTGGTCCAGGTGACACATTTTCTTAACTTCCTTAAGTACTTCAAACACCTAATTTTCTAGAATGGGACTATACATTTCATCTTGTTTAATTTCAGGTAATGACCGTAGGTCTGATACATAAAAAACTGAACCAAAAAAAGAATTAAGTTAGTTATATCAATTGAATTACTGATTTCTTGATTATTATCATAGATGGGCCCTACTTGAACTTTTGACTTTGTGTTCTTGATAATATAGGAATATAAAGCTTGGGGATCCTTTCTAACAGTTAATTTAAATTCCAGTTTGCTTTTTTGTCTAATTGTATTTTTTGTTCATTTTAGCAATCCTTTGAACTTGATTCTATTTTTTTCATCTGGATTCATATGATATAAAGCATATGCCCTTTTTTCTTTTTATACATTTTCAGACTTTATAGTTTAACCATGGTGGTATTATACCCCTGGAGTTAATATGTCTTTTACTTGGAATGAATTTTTCTTCTACATTTTTAATAACTGATTTTATTTGTTCCAGCTTTCCTCAACAGAACTGGTATCTAATACACCTTTCCAATCAATAGATTTTAATATACTTCGAATATTCTTGTAGTTCCCTTTGGTGTAGCAGTAACGAACCATTGTGGAGTAAATAGCTGTAAATTGTTTGTTTACACTAAATAGGACACTATTATGGTCGCTATTAACTAGTGGTGGTAGCAAAAGGATATTAGAAATCTAATTTGGGATACTGGTAAGAATTAGGTCCAGAATATTATGTCCCCTTGTTGGTTCTAAAACAAGCTGTTTAGTACTGTGTCTAAGAATAAGGATTCTAAGAGAAACCCAGTCAATACCTGGAAAAAGTAGGTCTCCTAATATCATTAACTTTTTTATGCTCAGGTCATTAATAATCATTCTAAGTTCTTGTTCATAGCATGGGTCATCTGCTGGAGGTCTACAGAAATTACCAAGTATTAAATTACTCCCATCATGGAGTTTAATCTGAACACATACATATTCTACCATATCACAATATACTGCTAATTCAGTAGACTCTAAGTGATTTGTAACATATATGCACACTCCACCACCCCCTTCCTATTTTCTCTGTTTCTGTAATATAGTGAAAAACCCGGAATATTATTAGATCACTTGTATTGTCCTAACATGTTTCTGTCACAGCCACAATGTCTGCATCATGTTGGAAGATGATCATCAGAAGTTCATGTTTTTTTTATTAAATTTAGGCTTCTGGCATTAGTAGAAAGGATCTTTAATTCTTTACTACAATTTGTGTTACTCGATCTACCACAGGTTCATAGGTATTGATACAAATCCATAAGCATGTTATGCAATTTAAGGACTTGCCACAGTTTTAGTGGACAAATTCCCATTTCTTATTTCCCATATGCTGATCCAGCAGTCATTTAAAAGCAGATCAATTATTAGCTGTATCCACTGCT
Source organism: Neoceratodus forsteri (assembly GCA_016271365.2). Taxonomy (NCBI): domain Eukaryota; kingdom Metazoa; phylum Chordata; order Ceratodontiformes; family Ceratodontidae; genus Neoceratodus; species Neoceratodus forsteri. The sequence goes on from JADMNL010000022.1 coordinate 526,027,769, forward strand.
GCTGAAAGTGAATTCCATGTTTTTACTACCCTTTGATTATACCATATTGCCGTTCTAACTGTTTTATATTGTTCCCCTCTAAGCTGAAATGGGTGGGCCCTAATTTTTCTGTCCAGTTTGCCCTTTTTGCATAGTTCTGCTGACTCCCATAATGTTGCATCAGTCAATGCCTTGAACACAAAACAGAGGTCACCTCTGACTTTACAATATGTCATTGAATAAACTCCCAACTCTTGTAGCCTTAGACTATATGGCTTATGTTTTTTGCTTGTATATTCTTTTGGTTAGTCCCCTTTGCACTCTTTCAATCTTTTTGCAACTGGCAACACTTTGCGGTGCACAAAAAAGGGCTCCATACTCAAGCACAGGCCTCACCAGAGACCTGTACAGGGGCACCAAGACCTCCTCCTGCCTACTTCTGAGGTTCCTTAAAATATTTCCAATGATTTTATGTGCCTGTTTGGCTGTTTCGCTATTATGTTTATCAAAAGTCAATGTGTTCGAAATAATGACTCTCAAGTCTTTTTCATGCTCAGTGTGTTCTATAATTTTGCCATTTATTTTGTAAGGTGCCTTCATATTATTATTACCGAAGTGCATAACTTTACACTTGTTCTCGTTGATCTTTAATTTATGCTCTGTGGCCCAAATTTCAATCTTTTTTACTTGTTCCTGAAACTTAAGTATAGATTCTTTGTTATTTACAATACAGCCCACCTTCATGTCGTCTGTGTATTTGCAGAGCCATGATCCCTTAGTGACATGCATTGTAGAGACAAAAAGATTGAACAAGAGGGGTCCCAATATTGACCCCTGTGGGACACCACTTGACACACTTCCCCATTTCAACAAGTAACCCTTGATTTCTACCCTTTGTAATCTATTCTTCAACCATGAACCTACCCAAGCTTCCAGACTATCATGCACCCCAAGTTCTTTCAAAGTTTTTAACATGTCCCGTGACACAGAATCAAAGGATTTAGTGTAGTCTAAATATATTACATCAACTGGAAGGCCCTGATTGAGTGCTTGACTTACGGGTTCAAAAAAATGGAGTAGATTACTGGTACATGATCTTTCAAAGGAAAAGCCATGCTGAGTTTCATCCCCAATTTCTAGCTCCCTAAGATTATCTTCCAACATTTCCTTTATAAATGATTCAATTATTTTTTTCCCCAGAACAGAAGTAATACTGATTGGCCTATAATTCTCTACATTAGTTATATCCCTGGACTTGTGAATTGGTGTTATGTGCACCAATTTCCAGTCCCCTAATACTGTGTTTCCCCTCAGTGAGATATTATAGAGTACTGCAAGTGGTCCGGCTATTTCTTCCGCTATGTTAGTTAAAAACAGGGTCCATTCCATCAGGGCCACCCGATTTGTGTACAACAAGTTCCCTTAGCTTGTCTCTAACTTGATCAGTTGCGATTTCACATTGTACTCTTAAACCATCTGATAGAGTGTGCAGGGGCATAACTGATGTGTTGGGTTGTGAGTAGACACTTAGAAAGAAGTTGTTAAAAACTATTGCTATTTCTTCCTCTTGGTCAATTATGTCACCCCCAACTTTTATGTTCGTTATTTGCTTGGTGCTTTGCCTTAGACTACCTACATTATTGTAGAATTGCTTATAGTTGTTTTTCTTGTCAGTGGCCAACTTCATTTTTGCTCTGATTTTTGCTGTCCTTATGGCTGTGTTTCATTGCTTCACCAGACCCTATCCTGAGTAGGATTTTCCCTGTATTTCCTAAATTCTTTAGTTTTTTTTATTAATCAGTTTATGAATTTTCACGTTAACCATCTCGGGACTCTACCTTTGTTGTTATGTATTTTTGAACCAATGGCACATATTATTTTATGCACAGCTGCAATTTGCCATTTATTTTCTCCCAGACTTCTTCCAGGGTTAGATTCTTTAAATCTTCCTGCCAATTCCAGCTGAATAAAATTAAATTTGCTTTATTTTAATATAATCAGCTTTCTTGTACTTACATATTTTGTTTTTTCCACTTATTTTAACAGATTCCTCTGAGAGTGAGCAAGTAACCATATGGTGATCACTATTACCCGGAGGTTGCAGTATGTTTACTTTTGTTATCGCCCCCTCTATATTACAAAAGAGCAGATCAAGGATATGTTTTCCCTTGTATTTTCTTTTATATGTTGTTCCAGTGAGTTAGTCAAACAAATCTCATTAAACGTTTCTTCTAGCTGATTGTTACTATGTAAACAACCCCAGTTTATTTTGGGGAAATTAAAATTCCCCATTAATATGCAGTTGTCAGCTGTTGTCATATTATCTAGCATGTCAAGAAACAGGTTATTTTCAATTTCTGTCATATTGAGGGACTTATAACATAAACCCATAGTGATAGATCTTTTCCTGGTCTTAAACAATCCATAGCTGTTCTACATTAGTGTAATCACTAATTTGTATTTCCATTGCATGTCCATTAAAGCTGAAGATATAAATACACCTATACCTCCTCCATTCTTATTGGATCTGGACTTGTGTAAAAAGTCATAACCAGGGATCCATCCCCTGGACTCAGTCATCACTTCTTAACCATGTTTCGATTATCCCACTAATATCAATTTCATGTTTTTCCATGATATAATGTAGCTCTTCAAATTTATTTTTAATGCATCTGGCATTGACCATCAATAATTTGAGGTCCTTGTTACTTCTTTTTAGAATGAGGTGCAGCTCTCTCCTTATGGACTGTTGGAACTTTTTCATGCTCAAGTCCAAGATAATCCCTTCTCCCCCAATGTCTAGTTTAAAGTATTTTCGATACTTGTTCTAAACATCTGCCTCAGTATCCTGCTTCCCTTTCTATTCAGATGTAAAGCATCTTTGCTATACACATGGTTATTATGACAAAAAGTTTCCCTAGATTTGATACACTTTAGCTCATGCATTAGGCACCATCTCCTAAGCCAGTTGTTCACCCTGATTATTTTCTGGTTTATGTTGGTATGGGTAACATTTCAGAAAATATAACAGTACCATTAAGATCCCTAACAAGTTTCTCAAGTTTCATATATTCTAGTATCATTTGATCCTCTCTGGTATACCTCAAATCATTTGTCCCAGCATATATTAACACCACAGGTTATTCGTCTTTTTTCTTTACTATTTTTGGCAGCAGTACAGAGATATCTTATAACTTCACACCTGGCAGATAACAGCTCATTAGTTTCTTTATAGTTCTTTGTTGTGTAAGCATCTGTGTATTTCACTATTGAATCACCTGTTATGTATATTCTACTGTTAACATTGCTTTGAGATTCTTTTACATTTTCTACTTCCATGGCCTGATCTGAATATTCTGAAATACTGTTCACCTGAGGACCACGATATCCCCCTGAGTTTGATTTGGATCACTCTGTGTCATTTGGTTTGTTATTTCTATCTGCCTTTGAGTATCCCTTATATGATCAATGTCCTCACTTCCCCCAGCTGCATCACAATTCTTTAGGTCTTGGGGCAAAACATCAGTCTGAGTACTAGTGTTATCTAACAGTGTTTGTAGTGGGGCAAAGGAGTTGGCTGTTGGAATAGTAAATGCCATTGCTCTCCTTCATTTTTTTGTTTTGTTTAGGACTTCCTGGTACTGCCAGTCTTCTCCATTTTCTATGCTGCTCCTATTCATTTTAAGACTTGTCTCAGGACCGTGGCTCTGTGTCTCTTTATTTCCTCCTTCTGATATGCTAATTTGCTTAAAGCACTTCAGTTCAAGTTCTTACTCTACCACCTTAACTTTTAGTTATTTGAGTTTCAAACATTGCCTACAAGTGCACTCTGTTAGCCCAGTGCTTGTCTCTAGGCTAAATTTACTGCATTCTCTGCATTGTTTACCCACTTCCCCACTCTTTAATGTAACAATAAGGTTATCCATACTGCTTTTAACAAACACAGACAGTTATTGTATCGTGAAGCACAACTTTCTAGAGACGAATACACATAAAGTAATGGCTTACTGTAACTGGAGATGGAAACTTGTCTCCTACACCCACTACTCCCACTAAACATGCATAAACATGCACAGAGACATGTATGTCTCTGTGCACATCTCTGCATGCACTCAAGCTCACTGGCGCTTGCTCCCATGTTTGTTTAAATGTGCTGCGACCCGGAAGTGACTGTAAGTGTCATGGTCACAGCACACCATGAATTAAGCCTTACTGGGCTTTTACTTTAAAAAGAACCCCTACTAATGTCTAAAAGTCCTAGCTATAATCTGCTAGGCAAGCCCCAGTAAAATTAGCCCCTGGAGATGTATGCTATAGTTCTCCTGCAGAGCCTGAAGAACTACACATCCCAGATCACTTCCTGGTTCAGACCTCTCTCCCACCTCGGTCTGTTTGAATCCCTCCAAGACTTGAAACCAAAGGTTGATTCAAACCCACTAAACAGACAGGAGGGTTACCCTGTTTCTGTTAACTGTTCACAAGACTGCGCTCGGAGGTTGGCACTTTGGGAGCAGAGGGCTGACCTGCTGAGTGGGTTTGTGACAGACTGGTTGGCAGCAGTGGGATTTATTTTGGTATTACAAGCTTTTATTGTTCAGTGTGTCAGCTTGAGACCATCAGCTCACTTGCAAAGAAAGAAAAAGGCAGTGATTTATTTTTTAAAAAAGGAGACAGAACTATATCACTTGTCATACAGTCAAGTGCCTACCCATTTAATTTTTTTTTCCGAAAGTGCAAGTCAGAGTAGCAGTAGTTAGGGAAAATGGCTTCCAACTACAGCAGGCACACTGTAGACTACGTAAAGCAGTTCTGCGGGGACGGAGGAGTCCCATTTGAGGTGAAAGCCAGCAAACAGAACCTAGTGGATGCCCTGATGGTAGCAGGTACCCAGAGCACTGAGTCACAGACCATGACTGAAAAGGACCAAACCTCAAGTGTGGCAGGACTAGCGGCCAGTGCAGTGTCCAGATCCAATGATGAGGGCAAGAGGGCCACTGCAGCAGGGTTAGGTCACCAGTATCCTGGATCCAGAAGTACTCAGGCTGCAGACTGAGTTGCTCAGGATGGAGCTGCAGTTCCAGAAGAAGAGAGAGAATGAGAGAGATGAGAGGCAGAGCGGGAACAGCGGGAGGCAGACCATAAGGAGCGTTAGCATCAACGAGATGCAGAGGAGAAGAGAGAGAGTGAGAACGCCGTGAGGCAGAGTGAGAACACCGAGAGGCACAGTGAGAACAGAGGGACGCTGACCGTGAGGAGCAGGAGCACCAGAGGCAACATGGACTGGAGAAGCTACGACTCCAACCAGTGGCACCAGAGCAGGTAAGTGGCTTGGGTTTAACTGGACCTTCAGGATTGGGTTACAAATTGAACTCCAAATTGATAGCTGAATTTAAAGAGGCAGAGGATATGGATGCCTTTTTAAATTCTTTTGAAAAAGTTTGTATTCAGGCTAAAATTCCTAGAGAGTCCTGGAGCTTCCAGCTATCCCCGCTACTTACCGGGAAAGCTCAGGATGCATTGGGTCAAATGGACAATGAGGACAGTGATGACTGCAGTAAACTTAAAACTGCACTGTTAAAAAAAATTGAATTAACTGCTGAATCATACAGAGCTAAATTCCGTAAGCTCAGGAGAAGCCCTGACATGAGCTACAAGGAGCTAGCCATGAAACAACATCAGTTTTTAAAACGCTGGTGGGAAGGAATTGAGGCAAACTCTGTTGATAAAATTGAAAATGTGATTTTGTTAGAACAGTTTTATTGGGCATGCCCAGCAAAGCTAAAAACCTGGCTGGAGGATCGAGATCCCAAAACAGTGCAAGGGGCTGCTGAACTCTCAGACCACTATGCCAGGAGCAGACCTGCTCTGAGAGCAAATGGGGTGGGTGTGGCAGTGTAGAAAGGGAAAAGCGTGCCTTCAGGGCAGCTAAAACCCTCACTGCCTCCACCAAAACCAGTTAGCCCCAGGTTTAAGAGAAAATATTTCTCTGAAAAGAGAAGTGAATGTTGGTTATGTAAAGAAACTGAGCATATTGCCAGACAGTGTCCCAAAAGAATGAGCAATAATATGCAGAATGGTACTAGAAAAGAAGTGGGTTATTTGTGTGTCCCTGGAAGCATGCTTGTGAACATGAGGGAATACATGCACCCAGTCATGGTAAATGGTGTACAGACGCAAGGGTTAAGGGATACAGGGGCATCCTTGACCTTGGTAAAGGGGGATCTAGTAGAGCCTGGTCAGCTTATACCCAATAAATACATCACTGTACAGGACTTTACTGGTGAGGTGAAAACATTGCCCCTCGCTAGTGTTCTCCTGGACTGGGGTGAAACAGGTGGCTGTAGCCAAAACCTTAGCAGTGGATGTGATCCTGGGCAACAATCTAAAACAGGGAATGGTGTGTGCAGTTACCTGTAGCCAAGTGGCAAGGGAAAACTATAGTTCCCTGAACCCCACAGAAACTATCGTGGAAACCACTGAGAAGCTGGTTCCCCAGCCTGTGTCTCCAAATGGGGAGACTAATGAAAAGGGGGTAGAAATTTCCCCAGTAGCAAGTAACCACACAGCTACAGAGGGTTACTCCAAAGAAGGAAGGGGTGACCCATTGTCAGAGGCTTGGGATTGACAGTGATCCTGAGTGTCCTGACGCTAGTGCCCCTAGTTTAGCGACTGAAGGGAACCTGTCCCATTCCTTGGGAATGTGTGAGGGGTTCACAGCTGCTCAGAGAAGTGACCCTAGTTTAGAGAAGCTGAGGGCTTGGGCAGACTCGGACGGCACACAGGGAGGTGAGGGCAGACATAACATTTATTGGGAAAATGGACTTATGCATACTCAGGCAGTACAGACAAAGGAAGGGGTGCTAGGTAGGCAGCTTGTCATTCCTCAGGGGTATCGTGAGCAGTTGCTCAAGATTGCACATGATATTCCCTTGTCTGGTCATCTGGGAATCAAGTGCACTACACAGCAGTTGGCCCAGAATTTCTATTAGCCTAACTTCACCCAGCAGGTGAAGGAGTATTGCAGGTCTTGTCATCAGTGCCAAGAAATAGGGAAGGCAGGCAAGAAAAAAACCCAAGCCACCCTGATTCCATTGCCCATAGTAGAGGAGCCATTCCAGAGGGTGGGAATGGATATTGTGGGGCCTTTAAATACCTCCAGCTCCTCAGGGAAGAGATTCATCCTTACTGTGGTGGATTATGCCACCCGGTACCCAGAGACAGTTGCCCTATCCTCACTGAGGACAGATAAAGTGGCAGATGCCCTACTTGGGATTTTCTCCCGTGTTGGGTTTCTGCAGGAGGTAATCACTGATCGAGGAGGTTCCTTCATGTCGAACCTGATGAAATGTTTATGGGAGAAGTGTGGGGTGGTGCAGAGATGCATGACACCATATCACCCCCAAGCCAATGGGCTTGTGAAAAGATTCAATGGTACCCTGAAGTCAATGCTCCAGGCATTTTCTGAACAGCATGGGAGGGACTGGGAGAACTACCTTCCCCACCTGTTTGCATACAGGGAGGTGCCCCAAGAGTCAACAGGATTTTCCCCCTTCAAACTCTTATATGGACCCGGGGTACATGGGCACCTAGACTTGATCTGGGAGGACTGGGAAGGCAAGCATGCCACCCAGGGAACTCCCATTGTGGATTACGTCCTTAGGTTTAAGGAAAGGCTGAAGGAGCTTATGGGAACAGCCCAGAGCAACCTGGCAACAGAAACAAAAAGTGTGGTACGACCGCAGAGCCAGAGCTCGCTCATACATGGTGAGTCAGGAAGTCATGGTCCTTATTCCGGTCCGGAAAGACAAGCTGCAGGCTGAGTAGGCAGAACCATACAAAGTGGTTAGGAAGGTAAATGACGTGAACTATATTGTGGAGCTACCTGACTGAAGACAGACAGAAAGAATGTACCATGTCAACATGATGAAGCCATATGCAAATAGGGTGGACATGGTGTTTGCAGTGCATAGTCCTGGGGAGGGGACGGATGAAGGAGACCCCCTTCTGGACTTGCTGGAAGAAAGTAAGTGGGAGTCCTCTGTGGAGGCAGTTAAATTGTCTCCCCAGCTGACCCTGGACCAGATCCAGAAAGTAAGGGAGGTTTTAGTCAACTTTGCCCCATTATTTAGTGCCAAGCCTGGACTAACCCCTTTAGCAATGCACGATGTGGAGAGGTTGGTGAACCAGGTGTTAAATGGTGCTGAGAAGTATGCCATGGCGTACCTGGATGACATTGCCATCTTTAGTGCCAGCTAGAAGGAACACTTGTCCCACCTTAGGGAAGTGCTGGGCAGGATACAGAGGGCCGGGCTCACTGTCAAAGCCTAAAAGTGGCAGGTGGCCATGGGGGAAGTGGCATACCTTGGGCATGTGGTAGGCTGGGGACAACTCTGTCCTAACCAAATAAAGATAGAGGTAATCCAGGCATGGCCAGACCAGAAACACAGAAGCAGGTCAGGAGTTTTCTAGGGACAGCAGGGTACTACAGAAATTTTTACCCAATTACAGTGCCCTGGCTGCTCCCCTATCTGACCTGACAAAGAAAAGGATGCCTAAGAAAATTACCTGGGGCCCAGCCTGTGAAGAAGCATTTACCAAATTGAAGGAGGCACTGTGCAGTGCTCCTGTTTTGACAAGTCCTGGCTATAGCAAACCCTTTATAGTTCAGACTGACGCCTCAGACCTGGGTATTGGGGCAGTACTGAGTCAGACATCCAGCCAAGGAACAGATCACCCAGTAGTGTACCTGAAGTAGGAATTTACTTCCCAGGGAGCAGGCATACTCCACTGTGGAAAAAGAGTGTCTTGCCATGGTGTGGACCCTAAAGAAATTAGAGCCATACTTATATGGGCAGCATTTTGTGGTGCAGACTGACCACAGCCCCCTGGTCTGGCTGCCACAGATGGGAAAGAACAATGGTAGATTGCTAAGATGGAGTCTTGCTTTGTAAGGGTATGATATGACAATCGTACATAGAGCTGGAGCCAGAAACCAAAACTCAGATGGTCTGTCTTGCGTGTATGAGGAATGAACTGATTTGGGAAGTTCATCCCATGCCAGGGATAGACCCCCCAAATTCAGTCTAGGTGGGGAGGATTGTGCCACGTGGACAGCCAGTTCTCAGTACACTATGATTTTTTGTAATATAAAAATATGTAATGGACTGTCTCTCATGAGAGATGATGAGACAGCATGTGAGATAACACACACATTCCCAGGTTTTAGCTACAAGGTGTTACCTGGAAGGCCAAGCGCTAATTACAGACTAGAACAGGCCTTAATCAAGGGATCTCCTGTTTATCTAAGTTAAATATAGCTTTAACTGCTAAGAGGGAAATCAATATCCATTTTATGACGTTACAGGAGGAAACCAGGTTACGGCACAATGGTGTGAAATCATAAATGCTTTGATGTCTATGTGAGGGGGATACTGCTCATAGATGAAATTTACAGACTTGATTGGGGAAGTTACATGGGGAAAGGAGTTTCTGCTGATATAACCTTAATTAACTTTCCTTCTAAAATGATAAAATATCCTGGGTGTATGACTTTTCATAGACAGAGGAGGAGCTTGGTGACCTCACGCAAAGGGGTTGGCAAAGACAGTTTCTTAAACAGATTCTGTTTTCCTTCAGACATTTTTATCTACACTCTGACAAAGAAACATCTTTGAGCATTTTAATCAAGTATACAGGTAGTGAGAGAGAGACAAAATCTAAGTACTGTAGTAGGAATTGCACTGTTAAAACCTTGTTCTTTTAAAAGACTGTATGGTTCTTGTGATATATGGTGTTATATTTTATGTTTTACATACTTTTATCTATTTTAGTAAAACTCTATTTTTAGAGCCTACTTGGTCTGTCTTTGAATTTCTTTTCTTTAACAAGTGAAGTATATATGGTTAAAGCAGACACTGTGCATAAGCTTGAATGGTGATACCAAACCGGAAAAAGGTAAGAGTAATCTGAGGTCTTTTGTTAGAGTTTTTAAGGGTTCATTTCTGTACACCTGGTTAGGTGCCCGTAGGCAAAGATATCTGGCCCCCTGAAGACAGAATTATCTGAGCCTGTGCATTGGGTACGCTAGCAAGAGGTTCACAGTTTGAATCCCTCCAAGACTTGAGACCAAAGGTTGATTCAAACCCACAAAACAGACAGGAGGGTTACCCTTTTTCTGTTAACTGTTCACAAGACTGCACTCAGAGGCTGGCACTTTGGGAGTAGAGGGCTGACCTGCTGAGTGGGTTTGTGACAGAGATGTGTGCTGCAGTTCTCCTGCAGAGCCTGGAGAACTACATGTCCCAGATCACTTCCTGGTTCAGACCTCTCTCCCACCTTGGTCTGTATCCCACAGCAAATAAAAATGCAAAATCACAGTGTTTCAATATGAGCAGCCAGAACTTAGGCATCTGCCTCCTGTCCCTCTGCTTTTGGCAGACTCACAGGTTTGACAGACACACCTAGGTAGTGCCCCTATGCCACCAGTGTTTAGTTCAAACAATTATTGATGTACATATTTATAGATTTTCCCAAAAGAGAATTTCCTCTTTTACTTAGTTGTAACCCATCCCAGCAGTAAAGGCCATGATTATCAACAAACTCTTCCCAGTGGGTTATACAGGCAATAGACTCTTTCAATGTAAATGTTCTTAACCACTCATTGAATGTTTTAATTTTAGATGTTCTTGCTTGGTTCACTCTTGGAACTGATAAAATTTCGGATATGCATATTTCACAGCCAAATTGTTTTAAAGTGTTAACTAAAGAGAGGAAATCAACCCTCATTTCCTCCAGTGTAGCATTTCCTATATTATTTGTTCCTATGTGTATTACCACTAGGGAGTTGGAACCTGAATTGGGTAGGATAATTTTAACCATTTGTTCAATATCTTTCATTTTAGCTCTTTTAAACTGGAGCAGGTGTGATTAGATGTATCTCCATTACAAATGATTCAATCAAGATATTTTACAATAGAATCTCCAAGAACTACTATTTATCTTGCTTGTCCTGTTTGAGCTAATTATACTGATGGATCTAATACCATATTTGCCACTGTGATGTGGTCTCTACTTAATGCCCTCTCATCAGTAGTATACTCGCTGTGTGTTGATATAGTCAAATTAGGGCATGCTATACTAGTAGTTTCAATCCCTGGTGCTGCATTGCTTCCCACTGTATTTTGGGTTATCACTATCCAATTATTGGGCATATTAAGTTCATTTGCAGTTTGTACAGCTGCTGGATTTGGGCCTGTCACACTTGAGGTACTTGCCTGAGGTTCATGCCCACGAACTTCCTTGTATAGGTAAATTGATATCTGGATCTATATTGCGTAGAGGTTCATATGTATTATGCTGTGATATTTGAAAATTCATAGCCCTTCTCCCCTTTTTGAGTGAACATTTCCTAACCATTGGGGACCAATCAGAATCATCATCACTTTCAATGTCCCTACTACGTTTAAGTGATGTATCTGTGGGATTATTAGGTAGTGTAATTTGGACTGGGGCTATAGTCTGACTGGAAATGGACCTTGTTTGTTTGCTGCTAGTTATCATCTTATTTTCTAGTTTACATTCGAGTTCTATGATCATAGCTTTCAGCTTGTCTATTTCCTGACAGTGTTTACATTTTATATCATCTGATTCACTACTGTCTGGAATAGAAAAGCTATTGCAAATTATACTGGTCAATGCTTAGTGTAACATATCCCTCTACGAGTGGCGACCAGGTGCCCCACTCGAGCTCACCCCACTAGCTGGGGGCAATCAGTCTATAGTCATGGACCCAGACGTGTCTCTGAGTCACGTGACCTATGACTACTATACATGAATGCAATGCTCTATCTAGAATAGTTGTTATGTAGTTTAAATGGTAACTCAATAAAAGAGAATAAAAAAAAGAACAGACCCCCACCACTACCATCACTGCAGTGAAATTTCAGACTTCAGAATGCCGCACAGCAGGAACAGGCAAAACAGTTGGGCTGTTTCAGACTGGAACAGATCTCTGCAGTTCATTTGAGGGATATGAGCCTGAGTCTGAGTCAGATCAGTGATGGTCAGCGAGCCTAAGCTGGCAAGGGTCAATGGTGAGCTCCGGCACCACAGCGACCCCCTGCAGCTGAGCCAGGGACCTTGCTCCCATAGCAGAGGAAGTGCTCTGTGTGTTCAAGACTGGCATACTAGTTTACTAAGTAATTTTAGACAAAAGAAGGCAATGGCCCATCGAGATTGTCTCCTATGGATGCGTGGGTATATTACTGATGGTTATGTCCAGTTTAAGTATCTATCAAGCCTAGTTTTGAAATGATCAAAGTTTGGGGCATGTACCACAGAGTGGGGGAGCACATTCCATTTTTTAGCAGAACGAATAGTGAAAAAATGGTCACGTTTCTTGGTATGTGTCCTGGGAATCAACAATTGTTTATTATGTGACCTAAGATTTAGATTATGATTTGCAAACCATAGCCCACATTGTGCTTGTAGGTCAGGATTAGTGATCAGTTTGTAGAGCTGGAGTAGGTCATAGGCTGTGCTCTTGTCAGGAAACGTGGGAGGGATGGGGGGGAAGAGAAACATACAGACATCAATATGATGGCCTGGGCCCTCTGTGTTCCCCTGGCTCCTAGTGCATGTCAGTGCTGGATAATAGTCCAAATGGACTGCCTCGGGGGGTGGTGGAGTTGAATGGTCCTCCCTCCAGAGTCCCTGCCATGTGGGGTAAAGCTGAGGGGGTAGGCCGGTGGGAGCCAGGTAGTGGGGTAACCAAGGATGCAGGTCTGAACAGGGTATATCCTGGGGAACAGGGTACATCCCTGAATAAGACATGTGTGGCCAGGAGAAAAAGTGCTATATGAAAAAAAGTCCTATTAATCAACTCCAGATCCAGGGAAAAATGCCACGTGTCTCTTATCTGTGAACTGTTTTCCTGTAAGCAGACGCTGTTCGATAGTTATCTAGATCAGTCAGTACAGATCACATCACTTTGCCAGTCATCCCACAAATGACTAGAACGGGGCATAGCTGGTGGTAAAGGACAAAAACGTCATGGATCACTAATTGGCTGGTTGGCAGGATTCAGAGAGTAGTGGCTCCAACTGGAGCGGAGTAACAAGTGGAGTGCATCATGGTCACTGTTTAGGCAGCAACTGTTTAGCCTTTTATATTACTGATTTTATACATAGGCATGACTAGTAGAGTAACAAAATTTGCACATGACATGAAAATAGCAACAGTGGTAAGATTAATGGAAGCGGGGTGATGTTGTTAAAGTCCCGGATAGGGTGAGGGAGTGGGCAAGAATGCAAATAAAATTTAGTGTTGATGAGTGCTAGATGTAAGCACCCAGGTTTGGGAACAAGCCTGGGTAGTTTGGATGGCTGGTAGGGGGGTGGGGTTGGTACGGGGGGTACGGGCAGCTCAGGGCCCAGAGGATGTTACCACCTCCAGGGAGATACGTGGCCTGCCTCTGCTGCTTTGGCAGATAGTGCCAAACCAACCTGATCACATTCTTTGACTGGGTGTCTAGGGAGCTAAACAGGGACAGGAGGGACAGGAGTGAGGATGGGGTCTATCTGGACTTCAGCAAAGCCTTTAATAGTTACTATAGCACATGACAAGCTTCTAGGCAAAGTACACCACTGCAGTATACAGTAGACATGCTTAAAGCGGTTTCCTAACTGGCTGTGGGGCAGGAAGCAGAGGATGCTGAATAAGCACTACTCCGAGTGGCAAGGTGTACTCAGTGGCATTTCTCAGGGATCATGGCTGGAGCCACAACTGTTTAATCTTTTCACTAACAATCTGGACACCGGGGTCTCCAGCAGACTTCTTAGATTCCCTATTGACACTAAGCTGGCCAGGGTGGTGGACTCCCCTGAGGACTGGGACAAACATCAGGAGGATCTGAACAAGTTGAGTTACTGGTCAGACTCATGGAGCCTGCCAACCAATATAGCCAATGCAAGATGTTACACTTGGGAAGGGAAATCAGAGGCAGGACCTACAGACTGTGTGGGACCTCTCTTGCTGCAGTGGAGGATGAGAAGGACCTGAAGGTCATAGCAGACAAGGGGCTCAAGCATGACAATCAGTGTGTGGCTGCTCTCAACAGGGCTGGAAGAATGCTGGGGTGCATCACAAGGGGTTGTCCAGCAGAGCCCGGGAAGCAATCCTGCAACTTTACAAGGCCTGGTCAGGCATCACCTGTAGCAGTATATGCAGTTCTAGGCTACTCAATGCAAAAAGTATATTGCAGCAGTTGAAAGGGTGCAACACAGGGCCACCAAAATGATCAGGAATATGTGAGACAAAAGTTACAAGGAAAGGGTGGTGGCCCTTAACATATTCACCCTGGAGAAAAGAAGGATGAAAGGGGACATGAGCTCAGTCTTCTGCATACTCAGAGGTATCAACAAGATGGAACATACAGATGTATTCGGTTTGGTGTTTTCCAGCAGGATGCAAGGAGACATTCTGAAGCTAAGAGGTGGTAAATTCAGGTGTGACATTAGGAGGCATATTTCTCTCAGAGGGTGGTGAACATGTGGAACAGCCTTCCAGCTGAGACAGTGAATATGAAGATAGCACAGTCCTTCAGGGTAATCCTAGACAAATGTCTGCTTACCATGGGAATCGACAAGTAACTGTGTGGGTAGGAAATCCTTATTAATTAGTAGACGTTTGCACGGAATATATCTTTTTTCATCCCTGCTTATGAAGCAGAGGAGATGAATGTGATTGACCTAGGATCCCTTCTAACCTTAAAAAGCTGCATTGCTATGTTACCTGGATGACCGACCAGAGGTGCGACTGCTAGCATCGGAGCAACTGAGGAGGGGGACGCCAGCTTGCTCTGTGCGGGTGTGCAGGTACTCATGCACTGGGGGCCTAGCCAATGACATCCCGGAGGAGGGTTGTGAACACAAGGAAGAAATGCCCCAGCCTGTTAGCATAACACAGCAAGTACTCATAACCCTCAAACCAAACACCAAGAGGATTCCACTGCATAACGGACTCCGTGGGGGGGGGTCTCCCTGAAGACCCCACTATGAGGGGGATTTCATGGTGAGCCGGAACTTCTGGTTAATTGGAGATGTGGCCGGGAGTCCCCAAGAGGGTTGATGGGGGCCAGGGCTGGAGACAAGGGCATAAATAGAAAATCAAACGAAAGATCCAGACACTTCCAGTCTGAGCTGATACTGGTGGTGGTGACTCCCTGTAGTTCAACTCAGTTTATTAGTAAAACATACATAAAATCTTATATGGTTGTTGCACAAGAGATGTGAGCACAGAATATACATCAAATGATAAAAAGCACATAAACATACATAAAAAACCTGATTACTTACAAAAGAATTAAAAAAAAAATGACAACATTGCCAAGAGATTTGTAAAATGAGCAAATATTCATATTTAAAGCAAGTCACTGAGGGACTTGCCATCATATTTTTTAATTTTAGTTTTAACAGTGCTCTATAAGCACACTTGACCACTGCAAATAAACTTGTTTTGTTAGCAGTAGAACTCAACATTTTAATAAACTTATCCTTAGTTGTGGGATGGTATGCACCTGTATGCCCACTCTCCCGGTGTCTAGGGGTATCTGGATGGTAAAAGGTGGAAGGGGGGCACTGTACAACCTAAGTAATCACAGTCCAAGGAATCAGAAACAGAAATAGTGCGTTACCTGGTCCGCTGACGATAGTGACTGGGAGTCACAGAAACGGGAACAGGGTCAGGGTCTGCTTCTGGGTGTTCCAAATGGCTGTGGAAGGAATAGTGGTTAGCAGGCAAGAATGCATATTCACATTGATTAAGTTCATTGTCCACTCTAGAATCAAAAGTGCAAATGATTTGATTAACTTTGAAACAGTAACAACCACGCCATGGAGCATGGGGCATTTCATATGGCGGGTTTCCTTTACAGGCATAGCTGGAAAATCTACTGCAACAGTCTCTTGGGCTAATAGACTGATTCATTTCATGCATATCTTCCTGAAGCCGTAAGGGCTAAATTTCTGGCAGCACTCTGGGGCCGAATTAGACCACCCCATGAGGTAGCTTACATAGAAACATAGACTTTGCCGGCAAATAAGGACCACTTGGCCCACCTAGTCTGCCCATTTCCCTACCTAGAGGATAAGCTGCAGATCCTAGTTAACCAACAGCCTATTTCTTCCTACCCCCCACAAAAATTGCCTTATGTCTGTCCCATGCATTCTTGAATTCTCCCACAGTTTTAGACCCCACAACCTCCTCAGTTTAGTACTAATCCACTCTACCATCCCATAATTTATTCCTTAATTTCATTTCCTCAGCAATTACAGTTCCTCACTCAGGCTCTCTTCTTGAAATTCCATTCCTACATGTGCACGTAGGGCTCACGACAGCACGACGTGTTTCTACTGTCCCAAACCCCTTCACTCTCTTTTGTTTCCTTCCCATTTGCCTGGTCTCATAACTTCTCCACCGGGGGGGAATAACATATGGAGCATACCCTTCTTCTCTAAAATGATCTTTCTGCCGTTAATTTCATTTGATGCTCCCATAGCAAGAATTAAACCACCAGAACCCTTTTAGACATCCAATCGCTGATGCCAATGTTCGACTGCTGGGCCTTATTTCGGGTGGTTGTGGGTGCCCCCAGTCTTGATCCCAGTAACTCCCGGCATTTTCCATTCATGTATCTATTCCAACCTCCAAACTGACTCATCAGGGGGACTTCTGCCAGGGCCACACCGGATCACCCAATGGGCTGCCATCTCGCCGGGGTCCTAAACATCACTCCCCCAAATGGACTTTCCCCGCCTCCACAGGCTGCTCAGCTAAGGAGTCCCAACTCTGCAGTGGCCACCCACCTGGGGAATAGGGGTAGTGCTGCCACCACTACACCCTCAACTGCTCAGGCTGCCACTTCCAAGCCACACCCCAGGCCCCATTGCCATAGCAAGCCAGTCACAGGACACATTCTGACCCACTGCTGAACTCACCCATGGGCACGCATTTCTTTGGGTCCCAATTGGTGCATACCCTACCAAGGTGCCGGAGTTCACTTGGCAGGTCCCCATTTTCTTTCTTCTCCCTGGGCTCTGGCTCCCACTTGCACTAATAGGCCCCTCTGTTTGCTCCATTGCTCCCCCTTTGCTCCGCACCTGAACCATTGCTTTCCACACTGCAGATGTTCAAGGGTAGAAGGCCGGGGTGGCAAGCGGCCCACCCGACCCCGCCACAGCCCTCCAGCCGAAATTATGGGCTGACCCCCTGACCTTTCTCCTTTGTTCTCCCCCCGGGACTCTCTCTCTCTCTCTGGCACCCAAACCCCTCTTTTATATATCCTAAGGGAGGTGCCCCCTGCTGGCAGCAAGCAAGCCCCGCACCCCATACTCACAGGCACCACAATTCCCTAATTCTTTCCTGACTATATTGCTCTCAGAAATTTAACTAGTAAGTACCCAGATGGTGCTTACACACCTAAAATGTGAAAAATCCATTGCTTTCTTTCAGCATCCATCAAGGGCCAGTTGAAGACTACAAGCGAAGCCCTGGTGGTGGCACGCTCTGTAAAAAAGTTGTACCCATGCTTGTCTGCACATTTTAGAAATTACCCTTTCCTTGGTTTTTTTCTGAAAAAAAAATGGACCCCTTTAATACAAAAACAAGGAGTCAGTTACAGCCTCCAACCCCCCTTTTCGCTTTAAGTGAGGAACCATTGATAATTGAACTATGTTGCTAGAAACATTCCTTATCACCAACCATATGGGGCCCACTATTTATAGACATATTATTGGTTAAAATAAGAAGGTGCTACACATTCTGGCCCTTTGCTATGATTTTTGACGGCCAGTGCTATGGGGATTCCCGGCATCCCTCCAACTTCCACATCTAGCCCCAGCCAAATCAGCAGTAAAACAGATCTTCCCCTCCCTCCCAATAATCAGCACTCAATCTCGCCAGCCTCACCCAGCCAGGAAAAGACAATGCCCGCGAGACAATGACATCAAGTTCCCACCCACATACTTTGCACCCACCCCACCCTCCAACCCTCTATGACACCCAAGAAAAGGATAAGTGCTGCAAGAAAGGATGGGGACTGGCATAGGCCCTCCTCTCACCATTGCATTGAATAGAAATAGCTGGCATGTGTGGCACAATAGTTACCACTGGGCACCACAGCAATTCAGAATAGCATTAAATATCAGCATGGCATTACCTTCAAAAGGAATGCACGCTAAATATTGAATTCATAGCAGAAAATGTCAGGGCTTACATTGTCACTTGGAATGCTTGGCAAGGGAAACTTCTGTAGATGCCACATTAGATGGGCAGGAACAGGGGCAGTTCCATACTGTAATAAAACAAACTCTTTCTGCACAGCAGAACGCTCTCTCAACTCTCTCTAGTCCAACCTATACTCCACTGACTACTGAGAGAGACAGTCAATCTGTCTCCATGCCCTGGTCCCATTGCACCAAGCCAGGCATCCTGAGGCATGGTAGAGGCTGTTGTATATCCCATGCACAATGGAGAGAAAGGCATACCAACAGGAGGAAATAACTGCCCCTACCCCAACACCCTCAGTAAGATGCAGAGGGCTGGAGACTCAGTTATAGCACCATGAAACATGATCATTTTGTGGGGATGGGGGTTTTGTAGAGCAGCTACAGCAGTCCCCCCAGGCAGATTTGCTTTTGAGGATTCTCAGACCTGCAGTATCCATACTGTAAACAATAATTTCAGAATCCTAGTGTAGACTGACCCTGCACCTTCTTGCCCCCCCCCACCGGCCAGTCATGGCAGCCAGTGCAGACCCATGCATGACTGAGATGCTTACACAATGGGTATGTATGTTTATTTATTTATTAGGTTCTTGGATTTCAAACCTTTGAGCTAGAAGCTCGATTACGGAGGTTCCACGTCAGAAAAATCAACACAAGGAGAGCAAAACAATAAAGACAGTATTGCAAAAGTTACATGTATACAGCAATTATATTCATCTCACTTGTACTTGATTTAATGTCCCAGTCTCATGAAACAGTAGTACAATGTGTAGCATAGACAAAAAGTGGAAAGGTAGTTTTATTGTGGAAAGAGAATTGGTAGCAGCATGGGCTAGGTGCAGAAAGGGTGCTGAGTCTGTGAGTGAGGTCTGGGAATACTGTGAAGGGCAATGAAGCAGTTTTTATGACTAAATAAAGACCTATATGCCGGAAAAGGGGGGTGGGGGCTCTAGGCATTAGGCTTTAAGAAATATTACTATGCTATGTAGCTACTCTGCTTCATGTCATTCACGTACAAAAGATGCTGATAAAACTTTGTATACAGCTGATAAAACTCACTCCCAGTTTTATCGTAATATAGAACCAGGTAGACACTAACCTTCTCTCATAACCTTTCAAGATAAGCAGCCAGTGTGACTCCTAGAAACTCTGTCAGTTATAACTAGCAAGATTCCTGTCACCCTGACAGGTGTCCATCTCATGACAACCATAACACTGCAAATACAGTATTTGCTGTTGGTTTCAAAGAACTACACAGTGCCCTTACTGGATTTTCCAAAAGAGCACCCGGGAAGAACACCATAGGGGGAACTTTTGACTGACTGACTGATAAACTGACACACTGACCAGGCAGGTACACTACATTTATAAAGCACATGTACACAATAGAATATAGCATACAGCTGTTACGCTTATTACTACATACTCGTAGCCATGCATCAATTCATCTAACGAGTCTGGGGGGCCCGGCTTCACCCCAGGGCCTCACGTGGCTACTCAAGCTCTTCTCTTCCACCCTGGGCTTCCACCTTAGTATATACAAAAACCAGCACTGCTGAGGACATTAACACTCCCTAAATTAGCACCCGAATTAGCAGCACACTCCCAGGGCACGCTGCATACCACCCATTTTCCAGTATCTGAACCAGGAGATGTGCACTCATTTAAACAGTACCAGGAAACAGTACCTGCAACCTGGACCTGCAAATGGATACCCGCAATTTCCTCCCGGGAATCTCCTTCAGTCTTCACCGGGTTTTCGACTCCTGATCCCGGCTCCTGATTATTAATTCGGCTGCCCGCCAGCACCGGCCATCAGTCTGGACCAGGCCCCCCAGCACCCTGACATTAGGTGCACAGCACCAGGCGCAGCACAAGCCACCTGAAGAGAGCCCAAGAGACAGCAGCACTGGCTCAGAGCACCAGGCAGCAGCATCTGGGAGCAGCAGCAGCAAGGCCAGGCAGCGGGCCCTGGTAGTGGCACCCCAGTGGGAGGCAGTGCAGTAGACTCTGGGAGTAGAATGTGCCCAGTTCCCAGGCCAGGAATTGCCCCCTGAATTGCTTGCCGGCCTGGATCACCAGTCGAATGCCTGGGTGGAATACCCTGGGGGAATACCTTCCCGCCGCTGCCTTCTCAGAATGCTCATTGTGGGGCCCATCGGAATGCCTTCCCAAATGCCTTCCTCCCACTCTTGCACTCACGCAGGTGCTGACGTGCTCATGATGTGTGGTGACACCCCGGGGCTGATTGCTTATTGGCTGGGCTACCTGGGAGATGGGCTGGGAGCTGATTGGCAGGGTGATTGGCCAATTGGGAGCCCGGATAGTGGGCTGAAGAAGCTGGACCCCAGAGCTCGACCCCTACCGTCACACATCGCAGAGCCACATCACGTCCACAGGCTCAAAATCCATACCCTTTCAAAAAAAACCAAGGAGGCATGCATCCGTGTCTGCACTTAGAAAAACAACCCTCTTCCGTGATTTTGCAGACACGGATACGTACCTCAGTGCCAGCAAAGTGCCACCACTGGGAGTGGAGCATATAGCCTAGTTCCTTTATTTATTTATTTATTATTACAACCCTTTGAGTCAGAGACTCATTTCCAAAGGCTCCACGTCAGGTTACAGAGTAAGTCAGGATGATACAGGTAGGTGTGAGACATAGGAGTAGACAATAAGCAATGAGCTAATATAAAAAAACAGTAAGATGCATGCAGATATGAGAACTAACGATAGGCAGAAAATGGTATTATATACAGATAGTCAGTGTTCCTATACAGAGAGGTAGCTACAACAAGTAATAACATTATTCAAGATGAAAGCATAACAAAACTAAGCAAGTACAGTCTAGATATGAGATTTTGTCACTGAAGAAGGTCTAAGGCACAGGCAGAGCAGGCACAGCGGGGAAGCTCTGCAGGTGCCTGTGACTCACTGCTGAGGACACTTACAGCAGCGGGAGGAGAAAATGTGTTTCTTGAGGGCATCCTTAAATGGGCCAGTCCTTGGCAAACTGGCAACGATGGAGGGAAGGGAACTGAACCAAGAGGGGGCCCTGTATAAGAAGGTCCTCTGGGCTAGGGAGGTCCTAACTCTCATGAGTGAGGTGTTGGAGGCACTGCGAATGGAGATAGCGGGGGTTGAAAGTTTGAGTGACGTTGCAACCCCTGGGGGGGTTATACCAAGTAGCATTTTTTTGGCCATGAGGTAGGATTGATATTGGAGCCTCTCATCAAAATTAAACATTTAGCAAGGGTGTAAAGTGCGCAGGTATGAGTGTGCCGATCAGCACCGGTCAGGAGCCTGCAGGCCTTATTAATGGACAATTTGATTTTGCTGAGGGTGGTGTTGTCAGCAGCTGCATAGACCAGTAGGCCATAATCAACTAAGGAGAAGACCGAGGAGGTAAAAGCCAGTCTAAGGGCTTTGGGCGACAGGCAGTCCTTGTGGCGGTACAGAAGGCCGATACATGAGTTGATAGCCGATGAGAGAGTACGGATGTGGGTGTGGAAAGTGAGAACTGGGTCAAAGGTGATGCCCAGGTATTTGTAGGATGAGACTTGCTCAAGGGGGTGGAGAGTGTTGGAGAGTACCTGCGGGGGGAGTCTTTGAGCTTGCTTTGGTTATGAGCAAAGAGCATAGTCTTAGTTTTTTTCAGGTTAATGACCAGTCTACGGTCCGTAAACCAGTATTCAGCCAAACTGAGAGAGTGCTGGAGGGCATTCTGGAGAGTGGTAGGGTTTGGATGGTAGGCAAAGAGGACTGCATCATCGGCATAGAGGAGAACTTTGCCTGGGCAGGAATTGGGAAGGGCATTGAGATACAGACTGAAAAGAAGTGGTCCCAGGATAGAACACTGTGGGACTCCCGAGTGGATGGGGTGGTTGCTAGAGAAGGTGCTGTTAATTTTAACGCATTGTGACCAGGATGATAGGTAGCTGGTGAACCAGGACAGAGGGCCCTGTGAGAAGCCTATTTGCAGAAGTGAGTCTAACAGAAGGGAGTGGTTGATGTTATCAAAGGCCTTGGAAAGGTCGATAAAGACCGCCAGCTAGGTGACCTTTATCAAGAGCAGAGTGTAGAAAGCTAGAGAATTCAAGGAGTGCCATGGTGGTGCTGTGGCCCGAGCAGAAGCTGTGCTTTTCCTTCACAGTAGGTTATGAGTGGAGAGGTAATCTGTAAATTGGTCTGCCACTATCTTTTCCAGAGCTTTAGAGAGAGGGGGAGACTAGATATTGGCCAATAATTTCATGAGGAGGAACTGTCACCACCTTTGTGTATAGGTGTGATGACTGCCATCTTCCAGGCGAGGGGAAACTGCCCAAGGTAAAGAGACCAATTGAGCAGGTCTGTGAGCAGAAGGACCACCATATCCAGGACCAAGTGGAGGAGCCTTATGTCCAGAAGGTCATCACTGAAACTGGTGCCACTTAGGGTCTTGGCTAGGTATGGTTTGGCTTCATGAGGCAAGATGGTGCAAATATAGAAAGGGAAGGGAAGGTGGGTGGCTGAGAAGCAACAATCTGGTCAAAGAAATTATTGGGGAGTACCGAGCTAAGGTCGGTAAAGGCAGTATTGAGGCAGTCAGCCATGCATTGGGGGTCAGTGGAGACAGTGCCATTGATGTTAAGCTGTGATGGGGTGGGAGTTAGTGCTTTACCATTAAGTTATTTTATGTTATCCCAAAACTTACGGGCTGACCCCCAGGAGGAGGCAAAAGCAGACCTATAGTAATCCGCTTTTGCCTTATGAATGGCCCAAGTATATTTGTTACACTCGGCCCTGTAGGCCTGCCTGTCTGCAAGCTTACCTGAGTCAATGGCTCTATGCCATAAATTGTCTCTGTGCCTCAGTTGCCTGATGAGTGATGGGGTGATCAAGGGAGCATTATGTTTTTTAATATGTGCCTTAGAGGGAGAGGCAAAAATGTCACAGGCCATGTTGAAGGAGCATGTAAAGTAGTCCAGCACAGCATCGATGCTAGGGGCAAGGTTTATAGGTGTCCAGTCCCAAAGAGTGAGATGCTGCCTGAATTTAGTGAGGTTACCAGGACAAAGGTGCTGACGGACGACCACTTTGGGCATAGGTTTTGGTATCTGACAGGACCATGAGAAGACTACTGGGGACTGGTCACTTAGGGTATTCAGGAGGACAGCAATGTCCATGATTTTGTGGGGTCTGTTAGAGAGGACACTGTCCATCAGGGTGTGGGTGCCATTAGTGGGATTGTACCTGGTTGGTTGTGTTACTACTTGAGTTAAGTCAAGGGCTGCAAAGGTATCCTTGGCATAAGCAGCTGAGCTGGCAAGCCATTTTGTATTGAAGTCGCCCAGTATAATCTGCTCAACCTTATGGGGGAAGGTTGGAGAGGTATTGTGAGAGTGACAGAAGGGCTAGAGTTTGGTGCCGCAGGAGAATATAGGCTACTGTGATTATAAGAGGGGACCTAGAGGGACCAGGCATGATTTTGAGTGTGATAGCCTGGGCACCGTGTTCCAGGTGTGGAGGCGGATCACAAACAGCAGAGTATAGAAACTTAGTTGACCTTTGAAATCCCCCCTATAACAGGTCACCCTCAGTCAGACCAACTCTGAATGGATAGTACGTATTTCTTTTCCAATTTTCACAAAATGAAAGTTACAAGTCAAGATTGCTAAGGATTTTACAGATATTATATACCTGGAGACCTAGCAGTTCATTTAGTCTGGCAAAGTCCTTCTGATTAAATACATCAATGAGACAATGAATTGATGTGCTAATATAAATCCTTACATTATTAAGTGCAGTTAAAGACTATATTTCACATAGTAAAGTAATCTAAAAGTCAAACAACAGCAACACAAACACACTGAGGCAAGGGATACCCGGAAAGGGCATTGGCAATAACAGCCAGGTTTCATAGAAATATAAAATTACACATATCCTCATAATGCAAAGCATCGTGGTAAGAATATTCAAGTCACCATTAAAGAATTTAGACTGGTTCCACTTTAAGCAAGTATCCATTGTGCCAAATGACCTCCAGGTTGTTACAGACAAGGCACACTGAGGAGTCTTAAGTAGGATGAAACATTTGTCTATGTCTTCCGTTTTCTGTCTTTTGAGAGTGTCTGAAATGCCATGTGGCACCATTCACATTTGCTTAAGGTGGAACCAGTCTGAACTCTTTCATGGTGATTTGAATATTCTTAGCACAATGCTTTGCATTATGGGAATACGTGTAATTTTATATTTCTATGAAACCTGGCTTTTATTGCCAATGCCCTTTCTGGGTATCCCTTGCCTCAGTGTGTTTGTGTTGCTGTTGTTTGACGTTTAGATTACTTTACTATGTGAAATATATTCTTTAACTGCACTTAATAATAAAAGGATTTATATTAGCACAGCAATTCAATGTCTCATTGATGTATTTAATCAGAAGGACTTCCCATGATGCTTTGCATTATTTGGATATGTGTAATTTTACATTTCAATGAAACCTGGCTTTAACCATTACCTCAGTCCATTTGTGCACAGGTTCTTTGACTTTTAGATTACTTTCCTATTTTGGGCTCCACCATGATCCTAACCAGTAAGACCAAAATATAGACTTGCATCCTTGCCATGGGATGCTACAGATGAGACACATTGATGAGTCCTGGGTAAGATGAAACACTTGCCTGCTTTTTTTTCTCTGGTTTCAGCTTATAGAGAGTGTGTGAGAGGCCATTTGGCACGATACACTCTTGTTTTTAGTTGAACTAGTTTAAACTGTCATGATGATTTCCATATCCAGTACTTCCCATGATTTTTTGCATTTTGGGAATATGTACACGTTTAGACTTCTGTGAAATCTGATTTTATTATTAGTGCCCTTTCTGGGTATTTTACCACAGTGTTTTTGTGTTGACGGTTTTCGACTTTTAGATTACTTTCCTATTTTGGGCTCCACCATGACCCAAATCAGTAAGACCAAAATATATGACTGGTTCATCCTGCCCCTGGGGTGTTACTGATGGTTCACACTGACGAGTCCTGTGTCAGATAAGACACATGTGTTTTCTGTTCTCAGCCTTTGCAGATTGTGTGAGAGGCCATTTGGCACCATACACTCTTGCTTAAAGCAGAATCATTCTAAACTCTTTCATGACTTTCATGGTTATTTGCACATACTTCCCATGTTGCTTTGCATTATGAGGATATGTGTAGTTTTATGTTTGATATAGGCCTTCCTGCACAGACCTATTGTTTTATTTGTGAAACCACAACGCATTATCATTTGTTGTTAGAGTTTCCAGCCAACCCAATTTTGGAAGTCTATTATCCTTAATTGTCATAATTTGTGATCCTCCAACCACTGTGCTAATATAGGAATCTTCTGCCTCTACAAGAGCTGTGTTGAATGGGAGCATTGATGTAAAGGGACTCTCATAAAGCTTTTTTTTTTAAGCAGTGGGCATACCAGAAGGTGTCAGCAGTCTAAGGATATCATATCATTATACTTAGTATGAAGGCAACAGCTGTTTCATGGAGCCTCAGGAAAGAAAGTGATACCATTCAGCGGAAGCTGTACTCAGCAACACAAAGCTCCTCTAACTGTGATATAATGTTTTGTCTCAAGGGTCCATGAAATGTCTGCTGACTTGATTTATTATAGAGCAGACACAAACATGGGTACCTCAGGATTGCTTTTACCTACAGGTAAGCCCAGTACATAATTTGGAACAAAGTGATACCAGCAGAAGCTGTGCTCAGCAACTCAAAGCTCCTCCAACTGTGATACAATTTTTTGTCTCAAGGGTCCATGAAATGTCTGCTGTCTTGATTTATTATAGAGCAGACACAAATAGGGGTACCTCAGGATTGCTGTTACCTACAGGTAAGCCCAGCACATCATTTAGAACAGCTTTTCATGGGCTTCTAGACTTTGAGAGATCCTACACACTTATGTTCCTCTTTAAGATTCAGGCACAACCAGCCCAAGTTCCTATTGATGGGTGTGACGACTCTGTCCTACGTCTTCTATGCTAGTGTAGGGACCTTCTACAAGAGCTGTGAGTCAAGAACCAGGTACTACCAATCATAGTTTAAATTATTGGTACGCTAGAATGTTTCTAGATCTCAGTTAGGTAAAGTGGTTATCTCTCACCTCACTCATATGAGTGCTACTATGGGGAAGCGCTCAGTGGGAAAACCTACATTTTGAACCCTGCAAGCATCTGTGAAATCCTTCTCAACTATTTATACTGGGGTTTGCCTCCGTGCTGCAACCAGTGAATGTTGCCTTATCTGAGGAGAAAGAATCCTGAGGAAAGCAGACAAACTGATTTATAAAGATTTGGGCAATGATTTGATCAATCGCGTTTGTCAAAGGCCGTGGACAAACATCCCTCATCAAGGTGGGAGGGTCCAGTCAGCATGGAAGCCAAGATTCTGGGCATGTCAGCGCTTATATTTAATTTTGTATCCTCTGCATTTTAATCTTTTACCTCTGTAACCTTCTGTAATTTGTTTTTCTACACAATCCTGTATATTGTGAATGGTTGTGCTTCAGTTTATCTGTAAATGCTTTTGCTCTCCTCAGTTGTATATGTTTTTGCTTCACTGTAATTGTACTCTCCTGAGTCGTGCCTGAAAATAGGTAGGTCTTTGTCTAGTGCACTTGCCCCCTTACCAACAGCAAATAAATAAATAAATGTCCAGTGGAAGGCACGCCAGGCACTGTGAAATCCTTTGAAATACAGCTAGTTACTCCTAAGAATCATTAACACATGTAGAAAGTTGAAACCTCCAGGTATGATTCTTACTGTATTTCCTAAGATTCTGCCCACAGTCAATAAAATGAAACATACTACTGTAACAGTAATATAGCAGGGTAATTAGGTTGGTGGCCTAGATGGGTAAGTGGTCTGGCAGTGGTCAGATTGCTGCCCCTTTCACATCTAGATCACTAGTATGAACCCAGTCAGGTCAGTTAGTAATGGCTGGAAAGTGCCATCATCTGATGACTCACTGCTGACTTCTGTGAAATGATTTATGGTGGCCTCACTGTGGTTCCTAACAGAATCAGGTGTCCATATTAAAAAATAAACAAAAAACACAAAAGTGCAACTGATCCAAATTGGCAACCTTGCTAGCAATCTCACACAAGAAGGCAAGGACTGAAATTGGTATGGACTGTGAACTGGAAGCTTGACTTTCACATGGATAAACAGAGGACTTGGATTTCCAGTGCTATCTCTATGGCACCTTTGATAGGTTCATATGATTGGAAAGAAACCAATGTGGTTTATCTAGTTGGTCCACAACTTCTCAGTACCCACATCCTTCAAGTCCCCTATCTTTCATATATCAGTCTTATTTAGGTTTAAAGGAATCTATTGAGTTACTGTCATCAATGTATGGTGGCAGTGAGTTCCACATGGTAATTCCTCTTTGGGTAAAGTAATTCCTTCTTTTTCCTGTATTAAAATTTAACCCTTCCATCTGCTAGCTATGACTCCGAGTTACCCATTACTCCAAGGCCTTTGACACAGTGTCACATAGAGTTCTTGTTGAACAACTTATTAATATCCAACTTAAGCCAAACATAAATTGGTTTAATATGTCTTGGCTTGACAACAGAACACAAAGGGTTGCAATAAAGGGGTACTTATTGGCATGGGGTCAGGTGACGAGCAAAGTCCCACAGGGATCAGTCTTGGGACCGACCCTTTTTAATATCCTAGTTGCATTCATGCAGACAGCCAGTACTGCAGGGTTGTGCAAATATGTGGACAACTGCAAAATTGGTGCAATAGTAACAGATCAGACCTCCAGAAAAGAATTTCAGGAAAATATAAATAACCTTGGAAAGTGGGCAACACAAAAAAAATGAAATTCAATGAACACAAATGTAAGGTCATGCATTTAGGACATAACAACTCAAAGTATTCCTACACCTTAAATGTCCGCCTTCTTCAGACCACAACAAATGAAAAAGACCTGGGAGTACAAGTAACTGATGAGCTATCGTTTCATACACATACTAGATTCAGTGTCCAAAAAAAGGCCATAAAATACTGGGCTGCATTTTGAGTAACATTAAAAGTAGAGAGCCAGAGGTTGTTCTTCCCCTCTACTCAAGTCTGGTGAGACCACATATAGAGTACTGTACATATGTTTAGTCTCACAGTATAAAATATGCACCCAAATAACAGAAATGGCTCTCAATCAAGAAGCAACAGTTTCATATACTGAACAAACAGCATACACTCAGTCTTATATTGCAGGCTACGACTTAAATAACACTACAAATAATCCAACATGCAAAATACAAGGGAACAAAGGGAGGGATAAAGAGTAGTTCAATCCAGGTGGAAAACATGCCCAAGTACAAAAATTCCACCTAACTTCACAGACACTAACCTGTTAGTGCCTTTCAAGACTAGGTGGATTTTTCGTACTTGATTGAGTGCACCCCTCCCCCATTGTTCCCTAGCATATTTTATACTATGAGACTAAACATATGCAGTATTGCAATTATTTTTTCCTTGACTGAGTGCCATTCTATGATATTTTGTCTAGTGTAGTATTTTCCAATGGACCACGTTTAGTCGGTATGTTAAATACTAAGAAAAGGTGCTTAACATGTGCATTGCAATGAACAACACTGCGTAATGTGTATTGTCCAAGTGACAATGAATAGCCGTTATATGTTAAATATTGGATATATGAAAAAAATCATTTTTAAGATGGCTTTTTGAAACTGTATAACAGTCTAAGAGCGTTTTTTGGATTGCTGTATTTCATAAATAATAATGCAAATGTGAAGTTATATGAGAGATGTATACATAACATCAAGAAGTCTTTGCTTACTGTGCATTCTTTGCTTTTTTGTAGTGTGTGTGCCATTTCTGATGTGTTTAACAATGACCAGGTTCTGAAGTACCAGCGCTGTGATACTGGGATACCCAGATGAACTGAAGTGAATGAAGAGAATACAATTCTTGATCAATCAATCAATATCTTTATTTAGCCGGGTGGAACACCACTGAGCACGATTCATTTACAAGATGGACCTGGAGTGGATACACATCAACAAGTAGCAATTCAACAAATTGGAGTAGTCAGAAGTACATTGGCAGACAGTATACAAGCATTTCCATTAACATGGCATGGCGATATCATAGAAGACATTAGTAAGAATACAATAAATGTTTATGTTTAGTCACGGCCTTCCTGAGGAGGTTGTGGGGTCTAAAACTGTGGGAGAATTCAAGAATGCATGGGACAGACATAAGGCAATGCTTGTGGGGGTTAGGAAGAAATAGGCTGTTGGTTAACTAGGATCTGCGGCCTATCCTGTAGGTAGGGAAATGGGCAGACTAGATGGGCCTAGCGGTCCTTATCTGCTGTCAAAGTCTATGTTTCTATGTTTCTATAAACGGCATACGATACAAGTAAAGTGCAAAGGCAGGCAGAATACAACTATATGCAAGTTATGTACATGGCAGATACCCATAGAGCAATGATATGACATTTTCAGAGTGACCGAGAAGTTTAGTCTAGTAAATCATGGCCTTTGTGTAGTGTGTGCAGTAAAGACAGTATAAGCACAGGGTGTGCATCAAGTATAGAGAAGAGTAAGCAAGGGTTAATAAAAGGACGTAATACTTGGGACGGGGTGGGGGAGAGGTGACGGCAACTACATATATAGGCATGGTTTACACTGGACAGGCAAGGTAAGTCTAAAGAAAGTATGGAGATAAGGGTCAGAAGCTTATAGGCAGGGGGAGACAGGCAGGAGTAAAAGCAGAGCCAGGGTTAAGGGGTGTCATTGACGGAAGCAGTTGCAAGTCTCCTGAAAAGATCGTTGGACAAGGTTTTTAAGGGAGGCCAACGTCACCGGTAAGACGAGTTGTAATGTTTTTTTGAGCATTATTCCAGAGGACAGGTAGGGCATGGCTTATCGCTGCGTGACCAAAATGCGTCCTAGCTTTGGGGATGGAAAGGGAAATGCGAGAGAGACTTCTTAGCAGGTAGCCACCGGGATTGCAGGTGGGTAGACAATCCTTAATATATTAAGGCAGCTTATTAGAGATAGCCCTATAGGTCCAGAGCACAGCATTCTTGTGTCACCTGAGGCTAGGTGAGCCCCATCCTACATTCTTGTATAGAGTACAGTGCTGTGTTGAGTAGGGGGCGCCAGTGATGAACCTAAGCACCTGGTGGTACCGGGCATTAAGTTTGGCGATGGCCACACACGATTCAAAGATTACAGAACATTACCTTGAAATAATGAACTTTTCACTTGGTTAAAAATGAAGGTAATACAAATTATACCAGCATAGGGTTTGATATCTTAGTGTCTAAAAGTTTTTTTTTGGGGGGGCGGAAGGAGGCTGACAAAACATTTGTCATAGTAATTGTTTTAAATTTTATGATAACTGAACTTGTTATACACGTGCACTTGTTGGGGTGTTTAAATTAATGGTACTACAACTAGAACTGAGATACACCTATGTGCACACCTCTGAAGAAGTCCCTGCCCAACTTGGGTGAAACATTAAAGTTTAGTCACCAGATACCCTGGCATAACTGCTGCTGCTTGTGGGGCTGCTTTTTTGCTCCTGTTTGCATGTCTTTAACCAGCTTTTATACTGACTTATATTTATCTGTGATTTGTATGCCACAATAAGTGACAATAAAACTGTAAGTAGCACATCTTTTGTGGCTTAGTGTGCTGGTGTAATAAGATATGTCACAGAGTGCATACGGAGCCTGTTTGGCAGGTGGGTGCACCGTTTTCTGTGATTCTGTTAATTTATAACTTATTGGTGCACCACCTCAAAGGTATTTTTCATAGTAGAGCCCACACTTTTTCTTGTTTAAATGAGCCAATTGTACATACATAGCACTAAGGGGCCACATGTATGCTCATTATGGGCTCATTTGCATGGGAAATGGCAGCAGGTTTGCACCCATCCTTTAGTTGACCACCAGGTCAGGTATGGTGGTGATCACGAGATTTCCCTAGTGTCTAGTGGCACCCCCATCCTCCATTTGCTTGGCCCCATAATATTACTGATTGTGTCCACATCTAGTGGCACCCCACCTTCCAAACACCATCCCTATAATTTATATTTTTTCCCTGGTGTCCAGTGGCACCCCCTCCACCCTCCAGTCACCCATCCCCATAATATATCTACTGCCATTGGTGTTTAGTGGCACCCCCACCCTCTGAACACCTGCCCTGTAATTTATATATTGTCGCTGGTGTCCAGTAGCATCCCCACCCTCCGATCGCCCATCGCCATTATATTAGTGATGTCCCAGGTGTCTAATGGTACCCCCCACCCGCTGAGCACCCATCCTGGTGCCACCCTACACCCCAGTGGCTAGCAGCCTCCTGTGCAGGCACCACCCTGCAACCCCCTATACTTATGAAGCCAGTGCCACATGGGAGATCCAATGCGGCAACTGGCACAGCCCCCCTCTCACCACCATGGCTGGCTACTGTATGGAATGAAAGGGAGTGCATATGTGTACTCCCTGTCATTTCAGGTGATGGCTGGCCACAATGGTGAGATAATGGCTGTGCCGGTTACTATACTGGATCTCCCATGCATAACCAGCTACATACATACGGGGGGGTGGTGGCAGGGTGGTGTGCTTAGTGTGGACGGTGCGGGGGGACCTCTAGCCATCAGGGAGCAGAGTGGTACCAGGATGGATGCTCGTTGGGAGGGGAGCACCACTAGACTCCAGGGGCATCACTAATATTTTGGCAACAGGTGATTGGATGGTGGAGGGTGCCACTG
This sequence comes from Neoceratodus forsteri, assembly GCA_016271365.2. Classification (NCBI taxonomy): domain Eukaryota; kingdom Metazoa; phylum Chordata; order Ceratodontiformes; family Ceratodontidae; genus Neoceratodus; species Neoceratodus forsteri. The sequence continues at coordinate 526,059,810 of JADMNL010000022.1, forward strand.
GACACCAGGAACTATCTATAAATTATAGGAACAGGTGTTCAGAGGGTGGGAGCTGCCACTAGACACAAGGAACAATAGAAATATTATGAGAATGGGTGATCGGAGAGTGGGGGTGCCACTGGACACCAGGGACATCACTATTCCTACAGGAATGGGCAATCAGAGGGTGGCGGGGGTGCCACTAGGCAAGACAAATTTTATTTTTAGGGCACCCACTCCCTGAGGCTCTGGGCACCTAACAAAACATATCAAAAAGTAAAACAACACATAAAAACACAGTAACATTTTTTAGAATAAATAAGATTCCAAATAGCAACTTTAAGATCAGCTTCAGATAACTAGGACAGTTAGGCTGGAAAATGAATCCATAAAAGTCAGGCTAAAGAGGTGGGCCTTCAGCCTCAGCTTGAAAACCCCAATTGAAGGGGCCTCCCGGATTGCAGATGGAAGCAAGTTCCACAGAGTCGGCCCAGAGATGCTAAAAGCACGGTCACCCGATGTCTTGAGCCGAACCCTGGGAATGTCCAGGAGGCTCCTCAAGGAAGAGCAGAGGGAGACAGCAGAGGTCACAGGTGTCAGACAGGTAGCCAGGACCCAGTCCATATAGGGCCTTATAGGTGAGCAAGCCCACCTTGAAAAGGACCCTCCATCTGACAGGCAGACAGTGTAGAGCACACAGGACCAGAGTCACATGACTGGACCTAGACAGGCCCGTCTGTAACTGAGCCTCTGCATTCTGCACCAGCTGCAGTCTGCAAAGGGTCCCTCCCATGACCCCGAAGTATAGAGAGTTGCAGTAGTCAAGCCTAGAGGTAACAAAGGCATGTACCAGTGTCAACAGATCCTCAGGCGGAACGAGGGGCTTGATCCTGGCGATGTTCCACAAGTGGTAAAAAACACTTTTGACTACAGACGATACCTGATCTTCAAAGGTCAGCCTGCTGTCCAGGATCACACTGAGATTATGCACCCTCAGGGAAGCCACCAATGAATCAGACCCCAGGAAAAGACCTGTGAGCTCCAGGTGACAACCCATCATGCCCGCGACCTGGCTTGATCACTAGCACCTCTGTCTTATCCGGGTTTAGTCTCAGCCAGCTGGAAGCCATCCAGTCATTGATTTTAGCCAGACAGCTGTTTAACACATCAACAGCACTGGATGTTCCAGATGTAAGTGACAAGTACAGCTGAGTGTCATCTGCATAGCAGTGAAACTCCACGTTGTATTGCTGAATGATGTCACCCAGGCATGTGCACTGCGAACAGCATCGATGACAAGATTGAGCCCTGTGGTACTCCACATGACAGTGGCATTGGGGAGGAGGAGAAATTCCCTATCACTACCCGCTGCACCCTATCAGACAGATAGGACTCAAACCATCTGATAACAGCACCGGCAAGTCCACAAAACTCACAGAGCCGATAGAGAAGCACAATGTGGTCCACAGTGTCAAACGCTGATGAGAGATCAAGGAGCACAAGAACTGACCTGTCTCCTCTATCTCTAGCTCTAAGCAGATCATAATACATCCTAACTAGAGCTGTTTCTGTGCTATATCTAGCCCGAAAACCCAACTGAAATGGCTCATAGATGTCAAAGGACACAAGGTAATCCTTGAGCTGCTGTGCCACCAGTTTCTCAACAACCTTGCTCAAAAATGGCAGGTTGGAGATTGAACGTAATTTGCCAGGACGTCTGGGTCGAGGGAAGGTTTTATTAGGAGGGGTCTCACCAGTGCTTCTTTCAAATCCACTGGGAACACCCCCTCCACCATCGAGCACCTGGCAATCCTGGCGAACACCAGGCCAACAACCTCACTGCATCCCATTAAAAAACGTGTCAGGGCTGGGTCCAGTTCACAATATGTGTGTTTCAGCTCTAAGATCACCCCAGTCACTTCAAACACTTCCACTTGCCTAAATTCCTCCCAGACAGGCAGAGTGCCTCTGTTTCTCCCAGTCCAGCTACTGCAAGGCAGTTGCCTCCCTGACGGGATCCCCAACTGGACAGACGACACTCTGTCAGAGAAAAACAGACCAAACTCTTCACATAAAGTGGATGAAAAAATATTTTTTGGCTGTAGACAGGCAGGATGGAGAAGCCTATCCTCAGTCTGAAAAAGCTAAGAAAGTCTGCTTCTCCCTGCAGCAATTTCCCTGGACAGGAATTCTGCCTTCTTATGGGAAATTGCCCCCTTGTACTCACCGTAGTGAGCACGCAGGGCCAGTTTGTCGGCTTCCAGCCGGGTCTTCTGCCAGCAATGCTCCAACTTCCGACCCTTGATCTTCATCACCTTGAGAACCCATCAAACCAGGGGGATCTCAAGTGAGAGGATCTGGGTTGTATACAAACTGAAGCAATGACATCCAGTGCTTCGGATAACACCCTGTTATAAGTGGCCATCACTTCACTGGTGTCAATCACACATACCGCATCTACTCTAGATAGGTCAGCTAATGCCAATAGTCCCTCTGGGTGCAAACCCCTTAAAGGGCAGTAACTGACCACCTCCGCAGGGGAAGGACTTTCAGGGGGGACCCAAACATGAACCCCATGGTGCAGTGATCAGACCAAAAGACCTGATCAATCTTGAGGCTGTCAACCCCAAGACCCAGCTGGAACACCAGATCGAGTGTGTGGCCATGCTGGCGGGTTGCAGAAGCAACCACTTGTGCCAGGCCCAGTGATGACATCAACTGGAAGAGGTCATAATCAAAATGCAAGGATTCGTCATTTACCCAGGCATTGAAGTCCCCCAGGATTAAACACCTGGGGGACTCCAACACCTGGTTGATAATGAAGTCCACTACCTCCTGCAGGAATTCTCATCCTGACCCCAGAGGATGGTAAACAAGGAGAATCCTGCAACCTGCACCTGGACCCCCATTTATGGCAACACACTCAAAAGATCTGGTATTACCAACCAGATGCAACATGAAGCCCAGGCTGGACCTAAAAATGATGGCCACTCCTCCACCCCTGCGATCCTTCCTCAGGCAGTGTGCTACGGAGTACCCAGTGGGGACAGCAGCCTCTAGAAATGGGCTAGTATCATCACCCAGCCAGGTCTCCGTAATGCAAGCCAGGTTGACAGGGGAAATCAAGTCTGCAAAAATGATGGTCTTGTTCCTTATCAACCTGGCATTGCAAAACACTGCTGAAAGAGGATTAGAGGGCACTGCTGTCCCTCTAGCTGCCTGCCCACTCAGTCCGTTGGGATCCCTGGGTACAGAGACCAAACACGTCTGGCCTCTCCCTAGGCTCCGTTTAAACCCAGGGCATCTCCTGTACCTAACAACCTCAGTGCTACTCACCACCCCCTCCTCAGCTGCCTTCTGCCATCATCGCCACTAGACATCAAGGCATACATGACTCCTACAGGGACAAGCAATCAGACAGCACAAGGTGCCACTAGAGAGCAGGGCATACATGACTCTTACGGGGATGGGTGATCAGAGGACAATGGATTCCTCTAGACAATGGGGCATACATGACTCCTATGAGGATGGGTGATTGGAGGGTGGGGGGTGCTACTGGACACCAGGTCATCCATTGATTCAACAGCACTGGATTTGGGGGGTGGCTGGCTGCAGTGCTGCTACCCACCACCAGGGCCTTGTGCCCCATTAGGTTGGGGTTTGTAAAGGCAGTAACTTGCATAGATTTGGGTGGTAGTTACCACCTGTGCAATCCTTTGAATTTGCTGCTGACCCATACATAGGAGTGGACTCCCTCATTTGCATGGGCGCAGCAGTAAGTTAGTGCTCAGGTGCTAATAGGTTTTTCCCACGCTGTAGGGGTCTCTGAATATACACCCCACCCATGAATCAGGCAAAAAACCTGGTTAGCATGGGCAAACACCCCTTAACGCCTGGGCTAATTTTTCAGTATTTGGTCCCTGATGTTTTGATGTTGACAGCGTAGTGACGTCTTCTTCAGAGAACTGAAGAACTTTGTTTACCTGTCCACTGTGCATGTACCGCTTTTTTCACATACTTGACCGCTGACTTCCTTAACCACCTTATAGGTTTAGGAGTATAATGTTTTCGGACCACCTGAACTTGTGTACATTTGATTTGACCTGAATTGACATGTGGTATGTAGCTGCCATTTATACCACTTTCTATTTCCAATAAAGTGAGGTTCCTGCAGTATCTATGAAAGAGTAAGTTACTGATGTTTGCTAAAGGTCCCTGCTGGGCACGGCCACCACTGTGCAGTATACATTGTTGCTAGTGGAGTCCCACAATTCAGTATGAGTACCACTGTAAGCCAGTGACTCTGTGGTTTCTAAACCTGTGAGCTGGGCCATTTTTGTGTGTTTTTGATTAATCAGTCCTATCATCCCGTCCACTTCTCTAAAATACAGCACAGTAGTAGAGAAGAACGTTAAAATAAAGTGCTAGACACTCTAGCCAAAATTATTTTTTGCTGAAGAAATGTTTGTCACAACGAAAGACTTGTCCAGTTCAGCCAGTACCTCAAAATGAAGTCATAAAATATGTATCAGTAACTACTGGGAAGAGGACAAGAAATGTTTGCTAATTCAAACATAATAAGAAGGAGAGTATGTTTGAAGCTGTGTTAGTCCCTGAATAACTGGATTCTTTGAAGACTGACAGAGAAAACAATTGTATATAGACTTTACATCACACAAGGTGCAGGGCCACACAGGTCCCTTCAGCTGGTATGCAGACTGAGTAGAGGAAGCAGGTTTTAAGCTAAAGGCAGAGGTCAAAGAATTAGCATAGAAACCAACAAGCAGAGGCTTGGCACCTTAAAACAGTAGACCTGTCATGATTAATTACAGGGGAACATTAAGGTTTGATGTCAGGGTGGAAAAAGTTAAAATGTTTAAAGAGAGAGGAACACAAGGTTATGCCAAGAGAGAAAATAAACAGACAACAAATACAAAATAATAGATAACAGACAATAAATAACACAAAACATGACATGATAGTACAGTATTATGACGTACACAAAAACAGAATTAGCTAAACACAGATAACTGTAGTTTAACGCCAAAACCATCAGTACATTGCACTAATTACTTATGCTGTTGCCTACTGCACTCTGTGGAAATGTATATATGGAACCCTGTTGTGGTGCAAAAGCTTTAATAAGTGGACACTAACAAAAAACATTACACGTTGACAAGTAAAAATACCACAGCAATGGTAGGGTCAATAGATCAATAAGAACTTATCTTACATTTGTGTAATTTTATTTTCCAATTGACTAATGCACTTATAATCTGACATTGTGATTTGTTCATTTCATATCTGTTTTCCCTCAGAGTATTTGCTGTGTCACATGGGGGTGGTTGTGGGTGCCAAGGCTAGCTGTGTGTACATGATAAAGTTGCATTCATGTCCATACAGCCAGTTTTTATCATGAGATGCCCGTACACAGCCTTGAGTCCGAGACCATTTGTTTCACTTTCTATTCCTGATTACAAGTCATGAGGCACAGCTAAGCTGCGTGAAACACTGCAGATTTCTTTTTACTTTTTGAACTGCATTTTTGTAAACTCTGAGTTGCCATCTTTGTGCTCACAGATGGCAAGGGGTTATTGGCACTTCGAGCTGTAGCACTCTCAGTGGCGGTGTTGTATGGTAAATGGCTGTATTCCTTTCTGGCTACATTGCTTAAATGACATGTGCTTGTTTGTTTATTATGGAGATTATTTAGTGTCACTGGCTCAGTAGCAGTGTCAGTGACTCAACAGGTTTGCATGCTCACCTCTGGGGCTACAAAACTGGAAGGTTGTGGGTTGTAGTCCCACACCAGTAACGTGGGCTAGTACCCAGTGCTGACACTGTAGTGAAGCGCTGGTAATGTGTTGCACTCTTGAGGTGTCATCCAATGGATGAGACATTAAACCAAGGTCTGTTTTGCCCATCTCTGGTGCCTCTCTAGGTGGAAGTTAAAGATCCCGTGGCACTTATCATGAGAGCTGTGTATTTTGCTTTGAGTCCTTGCCAACATTCCCCGTCAACTGCAGTGCATACAGAGTCAACAATCAAACAATGTAGAGTTCCTTCAGCTGGAGAAAGTTGAGATTGCAACATAAAGAACAAGACCTCAGTCTACCGGTTTGGCTAACAGGCACCTTTAGATGAATGATTAGTGCTGTTGCCGGAATGCAAGGAGCAATCCCAAGGTCGGGATCTTACTCTTTCAGACTTATAACCCATTTTTACAAATGCTGCCCCCAACCCCCATGGGCTCATGAGAGGAAATTGCTGTTGGGATACCTGCCTATTGAGAAACAAATGAAAAAAGAAGTAAAAAAAAGGAAATGATGTGTGTGTGTTACTATGTCTTCTGGAGCCACTTGTTGCAGTATAAGAGTGTGTTCACTGCGTTTATCTCATGCAAGAACAGCAATGTACAGGGTCACACTGGGGTACAGATGGCCCACCTGGAAAACGGATATAGGGGTCCACCCGTAGAATCAATAGGGGAGTGCCCCAGGTGACACACTCATGTCAGTATTCCACTGAACTATGATAAACTAGCTCTGCGTTTACAACTTACATTTACTTTCTATGCCCAAACGACCCCATTTAATTAGAAAACAGATGATGAGTGCAAAGATTTTAGAGTGCTCATAGATTTTAGAGTTTAAAAGGTGGCCAGGTACCAGAGGGGCCCACTTGGAAATTTCCAGGTATACTGGTGGGACAGTCCGGCTCTGGCAATGTGAAGCTAAGTTGTTAAGGTACAAGACAAAGTGAGTGAAACCGGTGATACTGCAAAGAGAAGTGACAAGGGAGCATATAAATACATGACAGATTCTGACAAAGTGCTGTATGGTTGGTTGAATTTGTAAACATTGGTATTACCTTAGTGAATCAAAGTGAAGCTGTATGCTTCTGAGAACAGAGCTTTTCCGGTTACTCCCTTGCGATTTGGTATCCGCCACAGAAGTCAGTTGAAAGAAATCATTTTGTAACTAAAGCCCAGGATTAATGACAGTGATCAACAAGCATGGGTTTACTTCAGTTCCTTCAGTTACCTGTGTAGACTTCATAAGTGCTATAAAAGAATCGCTACAACATAGGGAGGAGACAGTGGCCTTTGTGCATTGCAGCATGGTCTCACAACTCAGCTTCAGTTGCTCTAGTCATGCATAGACTAAGTAAGTTACTATTAAAAAAAAAAGAATATTAGAAAAAAATAAAACAAGTAAACACATTGCAATACATAGCCTACCTTAGGAGGATTGTGTGCAGAGGAGGGTGAGAGTCTGCTATTTTCAGTGATTCTGACCTATGTTTTTTAGTGTTTAAGTCTACCGTTTTGGATACGTTTGTGACTGTATGAGGATGTCAACTGCAAGACAACTATTGCTAGGGCAGCAAGTAACCTAGTGCGTAAGACACTCTACACAGTATAAGAGTCCCACGTGCTGAATAATGGAGCATTTTGATTGGCTACCACAGATGACAGGATCAATGAGCCTTATGCACGAATGGGCATAGTGCCTATGCGCTGCATATCTGTGGTGCGCAGCCACCCCACACCCAGTGCGCCCCTGCACGGGATACATGAAAGGGGCATGCATCCCATATGCACTCAATCCTGTGGCTGTGAGGACAGCAGCACACTGGGGGTGGGCAAGGGGTGTGCCAGCACTACACGCCATTCAAAAAGGCACATAGTGTAGCTCACAGGGGGGCATAGTGGTGAGCAGGTTACGCATGGGGGACCCTTCTGTACCTGCTCTATGTGCTGCGTGCACACAGAACACCCACCTGGTCCAGGCAGCAGTGAACAACCCCCCCAAAAAAACACCTGCCCCATCCCACACACACACACATAGTGGAGTCCCAACCCAGGGTGTTGAATGGCAACCCACCCCCGCACATCTGAGCTCTGACCCTATTAGCAGACAAACAACTCCCCTCCCACATACACAAATCTTTATTCTGACCCGTATTGCAGAAGCACTCACTCCACCCCAGCACATGTCTGCTCTGTGCCGGTATAAGCGGATGCATACCCCCACCCCAGTACACACAGGTGCCCGTCCCCAGTGAAGATCAAGAACCCCCACCCACACACACACATGCACACAGTTGCCAAAGTCGCCATCCCCCGACCCTGGCCTCTCTGGGTGGTCACTGGTGTTCAGTGGTTCCCCCACCTCTCGTGGCACTGACAACACCAACCCCCTCCCCATCACCGTACATGCCTGTCAGTGCTGCAGCACTGGATGGCCAGTGGCACAGCCCTCCACATGCCTCCTCGTCCGGCAGCCGGCCAAGTGATGCTGGGAATGCACAGCCTATACAGCGGCCTCATTCCCAGCATCACTTGGACGCAGGTGGCCTAGGTGTGTGAAGGCCAGCCACTGGCCATCCAGTGCTATGGCACCAACAGGCAGGCACAGGGGATGGGGATGGGAGTTGGTGTTGTCAGTGCTGCGGGGAGACCACTGAACACCAATGATTGCCCAGAACGGCCGGGGTCGGGGGATGGGGACTTGGGCACCTGTGTGCATGTGTGTGTGTGGGGGAGATCTTGACCTTCATCGGGAACTGGGGCACCTATGTGTGCTGGAGGCAGGGGGTATGCCTCTGCTATGCCGGGCACAGGGTGGATATGTGTTGGGGCGGGGGGTATGCATCTGCTTTACAGAGAACGGGACACGGATGTGCTGGGGGGTCATTCAACCTGACGGGGACAGGGCATTGCTGTGTGGTGGGTGGGGGTGCTTCTCAGGACTGCTGGCCACAGGGCATGGCCATGTGGACCCGGGTGCTGGTGGGAGCTATTCACGCACCCGGACCCACGCCTTAGTGCGCAAGGGATCCATTGCATGACCCAGGCAGGCATCCCATTGGATGCCCATCTGGGTCTGCTACTCCACTCATGGCCGCCCTGTGCTGTCCTGCATGCCGGGGAGGGATGGGGCCATGGACAGGTGCCCCACGGTTGCATTCAGTAGTGCATATCATGCACTCTGCGCCTGTCCGGGGCTGTGGAGCTACGCAGGAGGGATATGCGCCTCTGGCACGTAGTTCCCACCAATTCTTGCATAGGGCCCAATAATAGTGTACACAGATCAACAATCAATGCAAAGTGCCATCTGGTGGAGAACACTGAAATTGCAACATGCAAAGAACAAGACCTCAATTTAACAGCTTGGCTAACTGGACTTTTCCCTTCAGCTGAACAGTTAGAGCTGTTGCTTGTGAGACCAGGGATGCAAGGAGGATCATTCCAGGGTCTGGAACTTACTCTTTCAGACCTGTAATTCAATTTACAAAAGATGTCCTACCTCAAGCTGGGGTGAGGACATCACTCTAATAAAACAGGTCCCTGTAACTCACCCTCCCAGGATACAACTGGAAATCAGCTAGCATAGATCAGTGTGTGTCTTGTCTGGTCAAAAAACATAAATAAATAAATAGGAGACTGTAGGTATATGAAGTAAAAATGGTCTTTTAGACTACTGTAGGTGTAGCATGTGTGTAGATTGTTTAACTTTCAGTCTGTAACAGGGCCCTTAGATGCTATCATGTGACTGGTCATATGTGCACATGGTACTTTGCAGCAGACAGTATTCTGCAATCGCAGTTCCCATACTGTAACATACATTTTTGTCATACAGTTACATACCTCATTATAAATCTTGAAATCAGTGCTCTCAACCCACAAACCTGAGAGGAAACTCTTAACCGTAAGAGAATCAGTAGCTGTACCTCTAAACAACTTAGAAAGAATGTGAGGGTGGGGCATCATGCTGTATTTGGAGTGGCTATGCGTGTATAACAGCCACACTGTTTCAGGAACTGAATTAGCTGCAACACCACTGCGCTCTACCTCTCCGTTGCCGCAGAACATCAGCATGCATGCCATACTGGAAGGTGGCAAGACATTCCCAATAAGACACATGTGCTAAAGTCCATATATATTTGGAAAGTGTTGTACGTGGGTGCCTCAGGCATATGGGAGAGAGAATGCGGCTAATGCACTCTCAGTACAACTCTTCTTCCCTTCCCTTCCCCTTACCCAGCTGAGATCTGTGAAATAAAAATGTACCACAGCTAGACTAATTTCCTCACACTCTCTGGCAGGACTTCAAATGCCTTTTACAGTATGTGCCAAGACACTTCTTTCAATATCTGGCCAACAGGTGACTTGTTTTCTTTGAACTGCCTGAGGAAACTATGCAGAAAAATTCTCAGAAACCTTGGGAAATCTTCCCATGACCTCCTCCTGCAATTTTAGTTCATTTAAATATGCAAATTATATTGCTTTATTATAGAATGGCACCCCCGAACTGAAGGACTCATGCAAATGACTCAGTCTGGTTTTACATATTGTTCCACTTAATTGCATTCACTCCTCTTACACATGAGATTCAGGTTTGTCTAGAAACTGCCTTAGTGCCGGCAGGTAGATATCAGCTCACTGGACCTGGCATGGAACTAGGTTTATTCAAGAAAACTAAAGGGATACTATTAGCACCCCCCCACACCCCCAACTTTCCCAGTCAGTACCCAGTTTGGAGTTCACACATTCATCAGAATAGCCACCAGATGATAGAAAAGAGACCTAGGGCACCCACTTTGGTTATAGGGCCATCCAAAAATTCAGTGATCAAGTTTCTTCCATCTCTTCTTGCATATTTCCACTCTACATATTCATAATTTATTTTTACAGTTTTTTTCCACAGGATAGCCCAGCTGAGATGCAACATTTCATTGCCAGTGGAGTCCTGCTTCTACTCATTTCTGCAGCTGGTTGCACCGGGGCACTGAGAGGTTAAATGACTTGCCCAAGGTCACACAGTAAGTATTTAGGCTCTAGCAGGGTTTGAACCTGTGATATCCTGTTTCCCAAGCCAGTGTTCTAACCACTAGACCACACTTTTTCTAAACCTGTAACTGTACAAGCTTATCTGTACATATAAGCGGGTGATGCCACAAACTGAGTGTATACTGTGATTCAACCAGTGAGCAACCAGATTGCTGCATTGACACAGTTACTTAATGGTAGGTTAATAACACAGCATACCTTCATCAAGTTACACATTTGAAAGGTTCAAAAAACTTTAAACACAGCACCCAAAACCAAATACAACCAGGGTTGTAGGACACGTTACAAGACTTCAATCACAATCACCTCTGTCCTTGTGGTTATTAATGTCCTATAGAATAAATGCTAGCTATTGAAAGTCTTGGTCACAAGTCCAGCCTGCAGTGCAGTGGCAAAGGGCTATGCCATGACCTTTGCGCCAAGCGGTATTTATAGCACACATGCCCAAGCATCCTTTGGACACTCATTGTCTTGCTGCTTCCTGCAATTTTTCCTCCCCCCCATCTTCCCTGTATGCAGCAGCCCCTGACTGTCACCATCTCCTGCTCAGGGTACTGCCTGCTGTGGCCCACTCATGGCCCTACCTTCAGCCATTCAGTCACTTGCCACACTCTGTGGTCATGGTGCCTGCTCTTGAACCACCAACGTGTATTATCATTTCTCCTTCCACTGTCCACCACACCATAATGTCCACTCACAGCGGATCGTAACATATGACTCTCTACTCAGCATGCTTCGTTGCAGCTTCAGTTGCCATGACAGCCCTGGCTCCACTTCCCACACCAGCGCCTGTCTGCATGCTATGCTTTCTACTGGTGCCAGTGGCTCTGGTCTGCAGCATTCTTCTGTGCTCCTCATTTCAGTTTCTCTCCACCTGCCTGTGAACCCCTGCCCTGCCTTCCTTGGCCAAGTTGCTTCAGCCATGCTCCACTTCATCGGTTTTCTGAGCCTCCACTCTAGCTCTGTATCCAACAGCTAGCCAGTGAACAATACAGTTTATTGTTGTACAGCGTCCTTCACACAGACTGATCCCAAAATGTTTAATGGGAAGGGAAACACACTTGCGATAAATTCACATGCAGGTTATCATGCACTTGTGCTAAATCTGCATGCAGTTACCACACACTTGTGCTAAATCAGCATGCAGGTCTCCATGCAAGTGTGATAATTCCACATGCAAGTTCTGCACACTTGCATTAATTCCTTACACAGCTTAAGTTACCATGTACTTGTGTCAGTTCTGCATGCAAGTTCCTGCAGCCACGCTGCTGGTTCTGTGTTACTGCAAGTACTTAATTTCCTGGGCACACACCCCTCATTACTCAGACTTCACCCTACCTACCAATAGATAGCCCTTCCTCATCTAGGCTCATACCCTGAAGACTACCAGGCTCACCCACTAACCACTACCAGGCACCCCCTAAAATCTATGGACTCCATCCCCATGGTTACAGGATGGGGCCAGTCCCCTATATTTATTGGGTGCGTGTCTTCTATAATGTACTTCAGGTTTTTATCCCATATTACAACCATGATGATCCAGGAAAGCCCTTCAACAGCTCACTTCCAACAGTCTTCATATGGGCCCTTCTGACCTACTGTTTCATTCTGCAGCTGTGTGGTTCATGCTCTCCTGCCCCTCAGCAAGTTGACTGCTTTGTGTCCTGCTTTTGCTACCTTGTGTAACATCCCCTGGTGAACCACATCTTGTACTCAGCAACTTGACTACTCCACATCCCAGAGCTGCTGCCTTGTATGACCATTCTTCAATCCTCCTTCCTATCATACGTTCATCAAGGTATGCCGCACATGTCCATAGTATATATTAATACATCCCCCGGAACAACTCATTGAGGGATAAGAGTTGTCTCACATGCTTTCTGCTCAAGAGAGAACAGCGAGGCAAAGGTGAGCTGTTCTGGCTCAAGCAGAACACAAGTGAAACCACTCTTACCCGCAATGAGTGGTGACAGGGGATGTTATTGATATATTATTCCTTCCTGACCTGACACACAACAGAGATATAGTATTCCTGAGGGACTTTAACATTAACTGGTTATTGAATTAAGCTGTCCCCTACAAGGATGCAATCTCTAGCCTTAGCATCTCCCAAATGATTGAAGCCCCGACCAGGATTAATTACCAGACGGGGACTAAGACACTGATCGACTGGGTCCTTACAAGCTATCCAGAGCATATCACAGACACCCTAATCCATGCAGACTCGCTGAGTGATCACTCTCCAGTCACCTGTATCTGGTCCAACAAAATAACAACCCCCCCCCCACAATACAGCCACAAGTTGTGCCCTTAAAAGAGGGGAATTAAGCTCATTTAAAGCCCACCTGGTCCTCCCTCTCTGCCTTCCAGGATGTGGACCTGGCCTTAGACCAATTTATCTCCACCTTCAAAGCTATGTGTGATATCTATTCACCAGTTAGAAAGCATAAAATAAAGGGTGTAAACAACTCTTGGATCACACATGCCCTTCTTGATCTTATAAAGAATAGGGACCACCTATGGCACAAAGTAAAAGCCATGGGCTCAATAGCAGATATCCAGTGTTACCGAGCAGCAAGAAATACTTGTACCTGGGAGATTATTTATTTTTTATTTATTGAGAAAATCAGATTACAACCTTTGGGTCAGGTACTCATTTCCAAAGGCTCCACGTCAGATTACAAAACATAACAAGAAGCAGTCATTATACAATATTACAGGGAAGGGGGGAAGAAAAAGACAACAGGGTATAAACAATATGTGTCAAATATAGGCAGTATACAATAAGTAGGAGACAAGATAACAACAGGGTATGTACAGTGCTGCTAGACCTATACAGATTGGGTAACTATACAAGTCCTGCAGGGAGCTTATGAACATCAGCTAACAGTACAGTCAAAAATTATGGCATGGCCTATATGCTAGCAGGTGATTAGGCTTGCTAAAGCTAAGTATTTTAAAGACAGACTATACAGCACCTGGTGGATGACAAGAAATTCTGAAGCAACATAAAAGAGCTCATGGTGAAGGACAACAAGTCCTCCCCCTCTATACTGCTTGTAAATGGGGAGATCACTAAAGATTCAAAAGCAACAGCCAATGCATTCAACACTGCATTCTCAGACCTTAGTTACATCCTCCCACAGGACTTCCTTAACACTGAAATGGCTAGCTCAGAAAATACACAGGCTGCCCATATTCAGCCCCCACAGGTATTCCACAATTTTATTTCAAGCAAATCTCCCACATGGAAGCCAAGAAATATCTCCAATGTTCTCTCAGAAATCCAAGCACAGCAGTGACTCCCTTGATCTTAGATTAATAGTCCTCGCCCTTGATGAATTAATAAATCCACTCACTTTCATTCTGAATTTATCTCTAAGATACGGGCAGCTCCCCAAGAAATAGAAATGCACAGTTGTCACACCAGTCCACAAAAGTGGAGATCGGGCAAGTCATGCCAACTGTAGGCCCATCTCTATACTCTCCCCCCACCAAAGCCCTGGAACAAATAGTATCAGACCAACTGGTGGACTTCCTAAACAAATATAACATCCAGTGCCCTCAAAAGCATGGCTTCCAGAAGGCCCACAGCATCAAAACTGCACTACTGGAATATATGGATTTTATCCATGCAGTGCTGGACAGCAGCCAGCTAGTTCGGTCAGTATACATGAACTTAACAAAAGCACATTTTCTTGACCTGGAAGGACACTACTTCTTTATTCAGCTGTGAGCTGTGTGAGAAATTCTATATTGCACTTGATATCTGCAACAAATGTGCACTTTTGCTTAATTCTGTGGGAGGTGAAACTAACTACCCTTGGTAATTGCTTTTTATTCACATATTTAGTGTTTAACCAAGAAGGGGCTTGCAAACTCTGTTTATCTTGTTAGTAACTTCAGAAGGATTTAAATACTGCATTTGGGTAGATCCTTGGAGGTAGCTAGATTGTCTACTAGGATTTTCTGACAGTTAAGCTATTTTTAAATAAATTACAGGTGACTGAGGAGTTGAAAAAGAAGCTTGCAAACTCTGCTTATCTTGGAAGTAACTTCATAAGTGTTTGAAGCCTGCATTTTGGTTGTCCCTTGGGGGTAGCTGGATTGACTACTAGGATTTAGGGACATAAACTATTTTTAAATAATTTACTGGTATGTAGGAGTTTGTGATAGTTAAACTATTTTTAAATAAGTTACTGTGGTTAAGGAGTTGTCATAGAAAAACCTGCAGTGTGAAACAGGAAAAGACAGTCTTTCAAGCAACAGAGGGAGGTGGATCTAGGTTTACGTTTGTTTGTTACAATTCTTAAGGGATCTAGGTTTACGTTTGTTTGTTACAATTCTTAACATTTTCAGTGCAGGAAGAATTTAAAGCACAGCTGACTTATTTTGGGGCTGACAGCTTTCAGAGCACAAACCACCAGGCCTGTTTTGGGGCTGGGGAGGTTTACCTGTGTCTGACTTGGATGTGTGGATTTTTCTCTGTTTGATTAGCAGGGTATTTTCTCTGTCAAATTGTTGTGTATGGCATCTTGCTGACAGGAAGGCACTCATCACAGTGGTGGGTCAGAGCTTTTAGCTGATTGTTTTGTGAGGGCACAGTTTAGGCCCAACCCTTCCCACCCCTCACCCCACCCACCCCTGGAAATAATTCCTTATACCTGGGTTATGACATCATTTCTCAAGAGTGCAAGGTGTATCACTGTCATATCCTCTCTGGCACACTGCACTGACAATATAACATACACATTGTATAATATATATATTTCTATATTGCAAACCAATCACACACACATACACACACACATACACACACACACACAAAAAATGTGGGGAGTAGTGCAATGTAATGGCTGTGGGGCAGCAGTCTTCTGGGAGTCTTTCTGGAGGCTGAGATGCTGCCCTATTTGCTGACAACTCTCTGCCCTGAGGGAGGAAGCTGCCCGTCTTCAGGCCACACTGGACAGTAGTAAGGGAACCTTCCCCCAGGCCACACTGGACGGTAGGAAGGGAATCTCCCCCATCCAGGGAGCACCAGAACCACCACCACTAACTCAGAGATTGCGAAGAAAGCACAGCAGTTGGACCACAGTGGGCTCAGGAAGGGTGAGGATGGTGGAACAGAGGCACACCCAGTCAGTTGTTCCACACCACAATCCATACACCATTCTGGGGGAGCATAGCTCCCCTATGGATGCACCCACAGAGGAGACTAAGGAGGCTGAGGACAACTGTCACAAGGGAGGCCCACAGGAAGGAGGCAGAGGACACCACAAGGAAAGGAAGCAGCTCCTGGTGGGAGACTCAATTATTAGGGGATAGAACTGGGGGGAGCAGGAAAAACTGAAGTAAGGTGCCTGCCTGGTGCCATGGCTTGGAGAGACAGGAAGCGATCCTCAGGATCATGAGAACAGCTGCACGGGAGTTCGAGCTGACGCCATTGTCCACCTAGGGACAAATGACTTGGCTAATCATGAGATTAGAGCAGTGCAGAAGGACTTTGTAGAATTGGGAGGGGCCTAAGACAAGTAGCACACACAATATCCTTCTCTGAGGTGCTGCCTGTCAATGGCATGAGTGAGGCGAGGTACTTTGCACCATGCAGTTTAATGAATGGTTGAAAAAATGGTGGAGCACAGGGGTTTGGCTTCATTGGGGACTGGGGTTCCATCTGAGGACACCAGCCTATACTGGCAGGATGGTCTGCATCTGTCCAGGAAGGGAACAAGTCTTTTGAGCAATCAGTTTAAATGCTTCATTGGCAAGCTTTTAAACTAGTCAAGGGGGGAGGCACTGATGAGCAGCAGGAAAATCCCATCCTCTCCCTACAAAACAGGGTACTAAATAAGAAAAAGACCAAGGTAGACAGGTCAGTGGGGGATGCTGCAAAAGAAGGTAAAGCCATCAAAAAAATGGAGAGCAATGAGTACCAATGCCCATAGTCTGAGTAACAAGCTTCCTGAACTAGTGGCCTTGATGGAGGAGGAACATCTGGATATCGTGGCAGTCACAGAAACATGGTACACACAAAACCATGACTGGGACATAAACATACCAGGATACACTATCTACAGGAGGGACAGGGAGGGTAAAAGAGGAGGAGGAGTAGCTCTTTACATAAGGGAAGGAATCAAAGCAACAGAACAAAAGGGAAAAACAGGGAGGAGAAGAAGCACTGTGGGTAAATTTGGAGACCGGCAATGGCACCACAATCCGCACAGGAGTTGTATACAGACCCCCTTCTCAGGGGGAGGAAATGGACAAGGAAATGATAAAAAGAATACTTAGAATGGCAGAAAAAGGGGAGATATTGCTGATGGGTGATCTGAATATGCCAGATGTTAACTGGAGTGCAGCTGCAGCAGCCACTTCAAAGAGTGGGGTTATTCTAGATGCCCTACAAGGGGCATGCCTTAGACAACTAGTATTGGAGCCCACTCGAGAGGGAGCAATCTTAGACCTGGTTCTCTCAAATGGAGATGAAGAGAGGATCACAGATGTAGAAGTGGATAGCCATCTGGGAACTAGCGACCATCAAACAGTATGGTTCACAATAAACACAGCAATAGAGTCAAGCCATACAAAGGCAAAGTACTGGACTTTAGGAGGGCTGACTTTGCCAAAATGGGTGAGTGCCTAAGGAATGCACTAGCAAATGGGCAGGAAGGAGGGGTGGAAGAACAATGGGGAATAATAAAAACTGCCATCACAGAGGTAACAAGCCTTTGTGTGAAGCAAATTAATGAAACGATGTAAGAAACCACTATGGTTCTCAAAGGAAGTGGCAGTGAAGGTTCAAGATAAAAAGAAAGCATTCAGGAAGTACAAGGAATCACAGAAGGAGCAGGACAGAGAACTGTATCAGTTAAAGCAAAAGGAAGCTGGGAAGGCAGTCAGAACAGCAAAGGCCCAAACCGAGGAAAAGATAGCCAACTCAGTTAAGAAGGGGGATAAAACCTTTTATAGGTACATCAGGAGCGAAGGAAGGAAGACCAAGGGAGGGCTAGTGAGGCTTAATAAAGAGGAGGAAGGGTGGGCAGAGGTGACTGTGAAAAGGCAGAGATACTAAACAAATATTTTGCTCAGTATTTACAAAGGAATTGGGGAGGTACCTAAAACAAACATCAGAAACACTCTGGATACAGAAGTTCATACCAGCCCATTTACAGAAGAAAGGGTTCTGAAAGAACTCTTAAAACTGAAGGTGGACAAAGCAATGGGGCCTGATGGGATTCATCCCAGAATTCTAAAAGAACTAAGGGTAGAACTAGTGACACCACTGACTACCCTCTTTAACAAATCATGGGAGAATGGGGTGGTACCCGAGGACTGGAGAAGGGCAGATGTGATTCCCCTTCACAAAAGTGGGAGCAAGGCAGAAGCAGAAAACTACAGACCTGTTACTTTAACCTCAATGGTAGGGAAAATGATGCAATCACTTCTGAAGGAAAGAATTGTTGAGTATCTAGAGGCCAGAGGGCTCAGGACCCAAGGCAGCATGGATTCACAGCGGGAAGGTCATGCCAGACAAATCTGATAGATTTCTTTGACTGGGTGACCAAAGTAGTAGACCAGGGAGGGGCTGTGGACATGGCCTACCTAGACTTTAGCAAGGCATTTGACACAGTCCCACACAAAAGATTAATATACAAGTTAGCCAGCCTGGGAGTGGGTCCCAAGATGACAGCCTGGGTAAAGAATTGGCTGGAGAATAGGACACAGAGAGTAATAGTAAATGGAGTCCACTCTGAAGAAGGGGTTACTAATTGGGGTACCCATGAGGTTCAGATAGTAGGACCAGTCCTCTTCAATGTCTTTAGCGACATTGCAGAGGGACTGGGAGGAAAAGTATGTTCTTTGCAGATGACACAAAGATCTGCAACAGAGTTGATGCACAAGGTGGGGTGGAAAGGATGAGAAGGACTGCAAGGTTAGAGGAATGGTCATATGTATGGCAGCTTAGATTCAATGCTAAGAAGTGCAGGTAATGCACCTGGGAAATAAAACCCAGGGAAGAGTACACAATGGGGTAAGATACTAACAACAACAAAATGGAAAGAGACCTGGGGTAGTCATATCAGATGACCTAAAGGTGGGCAAGCAATGTGAGAGGGCAGCAAGGAGGGCTGGGGGGATACTGGGATGCATAGGGAGAGGCATCACCAGTAGAAAACAGGAAGTTATTATCCCTCTGTACAGACAGTTGGTGAGACCCCATCTGGAGTACTGCGTGCAGTTCTGGAGACCCAATCTCCGCAGGGACATAGACAGGATGGAGGCTGTCCAGAGGAGGGCAACTAAAATGGTGCAGGGTCTGCACCAGAAGACATATGAAGAGAGACTTAAGGAGCTGAATATGTATAGCCTCGAGGAAAGGAGGGAGAGGGGGACATGATAGAAACTTTCAAGTATCTCAAGGGAATCAACAAAGTCCAAGAGGGTAGCATCTTTCAAAAAAAGAGGTGTGCAAGAACAAGGGGCACAATTTGAAGATAGAAGGGGTGGCTCAGAGGTAATTTAAGGAAGTATTTTTCACAGAGGGTTGGGATGCATGGAACGCCTTCCGGAGGAGGTTGTGGAGTCAAAAACAGTGGTGGAATTCAAGCATGCATGGGATAGTCATAAGGCAATTCTTGGGGGGTAGGAAGAAGTAGGCTGCTGGTTAACTAGGATCTGCAGCTTATCCATTAGGTAGGGAAATGGGCAGACTGGGTGGGCCAAGCAGTCCTTATCTGCTGTCAAAATCTATGTTTCTATGTTTCTATGTTTTGAAACTGTCAGCCACAGTAACCTAATCAACAAACTCCATGCTTCCGGGTTATCTCCCAACACAGTTGGGTGGTTTAAAAGTTACCTTGATAACAGATCCCAACAAGTGAAAATCAATGGGACCCTCTCAGGTAGTGGACAGGTGACAACTGGTGTCCCACAAGGTTCTATCCTGGGCCCGCTCACAGGGCCAGTCTTAGGACTTTGGGGTCCTCCAGCAAACTCTATGACTGGGGCTCCACAGACAGCGCAGGCCCCCGGCCCCCAGTAATCTTTCTACATAGTATTTCAATTGCATAAAATATATGCCAATACATACTTAGGTGCTAAATCACATTTGGAAGCCTAGAAACAAGCCCACCACATTTGTAAAACTGAAACAAATTGTACTCAGACTAACTAGAAACCAAATCAAAAGTAAATTTTGGGGAACAAAAAAAAGAACACTTGAAAGAATATGTACATACATGGGGCATAGCTAATTTGGAATTTCTTACATAAATTCATCAGAAAGAATCTAGCAAGCTCAACCCCTGAATTTACAATGCATCTTAAAGGGGAAGTCTCCCTTAGTTTCACACCAATATTTTCCCAACTCCTTATGTGTAACTGTTGTGTTCCTCCTCTAGTTGCCAGCAGTCCTATTGTTGTCCAAATCTAGATTATAAATAAAAATATACATCCCCCAGAAGTTATCAATGTGTTTGTCCTCCATTTTACCATCAATGTTGCTGGAGGATGATATCATCAGAGCAACAGATAATGGTGCTGCACTAAATGCTGTTCCACCAGTAAACAGAACCCACAATGTTTGGTCCCCCACTTGAGTAATGGGGGAACTCTTTAAGTGTTGTGCACATCCTGAAGTGCAGGTCTAATAGGGACTAGGACCATATGAGTGTGATTCAGCACTGATCTGACATGTATATACAGTATGCCTATAAGGAAGTGCCTTTGCGTGTTGTGTTAATGTTTCTGTTAGCAAAAACAGTTTACCCAATAGATGACTCTGGGTACAACAAGAGTCTTAAGTGGTATTATATAGCTGTTGGAATATGTTCTGTGTGTTAGCATTCTGTGTTTTGATTGACACCAGCAGTGAGACACAATCTTGCACAAATGCCCCTTTACCTTTGTAACTAGGCAGTCAGTGATTGGATGGCTGATGTAAGGCAATAAAGAGTTCAGCTATAATAAGGAATAGGTTACCAGGACATCAGCTGCAGCATATGGAAGCAGAGTAATCTAGTGGTTAAAGCACAGGCACAAGAACTGGGAAACTCTGGTTCAAATCCTACTAAAGTCCCTTACTCTCTAACCCTTAACAAATTCCCCTAACCTCCTTGGGAACTGTGATGGCCCCTCAGGTCCATGACTTTAACAGTGCCCCCATTCCCATTATAAATCATTAGCAGTGATGTGAGAGCTACAGCACTTCACTTTGAAGGTACTGAAAACAAGCTGTGGCAGCCCCCCCTTTGTAATGCCAGCATTTGAAGTAGGATGTCCCTCACAAATCAGATGCTACACTTCAGCTGTTGTAGGTAAAGAAACTAATCAGTCTCAGTGTTTGTAGTACTCTGTATTTGCTTAGCTCATTCCTCCCATGTCATATGCATTCTGTATCCTGGTATTTCCAGTCAGAACCCAGATGTAAGGAGCATTTGAAATATAAAAAATACACTTTATAAAGTAAGTGATCTAGCTCTCCACTTTCAGGCTGCTGAAAGGGGAGTGTATAATTTGTGCAAAGGAGGAATTCAGTCTTGTGTGATCCTTTGGGAAACTGCTCAAGCCTACCTTGTAAATGAATCCTCTCAAGGGTGTTCACCTGGTTCACTACAGAGTGACTGATTGACTGCTTGATTGATTGATTGGTTGGTTGATTGGTTGATCAACTGATTCAGTCTACTGCTTTCCACAACATGTTACAACTGTCTCACAGAGAGAAATGAGCAGTACACAGGAACAGCTTTTGTTTCCTGTGAATGAAATACTATTAGATGTATTATTTGCTCTACAAAATGCAGTATTAAGGCTACAAGTACCACTCCCTGTGTGAGTTGCACGACAGAACTGTCTTAAGCCATTGCAAACTTAAATTAAAATCAGGATAGATAGCATTGATACCCTTATGTTTTGTTCTGCACTGTTGCTGCAGTGACATAAAGGAATGGGAGGGGCTGTATTACAAGTGACTCATTTGCATGTAAATGAGGACTTGCTTGACATTTTACTACCTTGTGTCAGAGACTCAAACTCTAGATATGTGTTGCAACAGAAGAAATGGATGATCTCTTATTGACATATGCACAGTACTTGATGTAATGTATAATAAATACATCAGATATATCCAACTCATAAATATACAGGAGTCTTCTCCTTTAATAAAATGTGTGGAGGCACCCGGTATATGTAACCAATCAAAAGCATCAGCAAAATCACACTCACCACCCAAAGAAAGGGACTGCACACAAAAGGTGCTTCATTTTAGTATAAGGTGCAAATGTGCAAAGTCCAACCAAAAGCATATAGTTAAGGAACCAGAGCTCTCCCTGCTCTATTACCCCCCCCCATTCTGCTGTGTTAAAAGTCTGCATTGTCCATATAACCCAATATGCTTCCTTATTGTAAGCTGATGAGGGGTTCTTATTCTCATCATCCAGCCGAATTATGATTAAGCCTGACCACTACAGCAAAGTGACCACCTCCATCGGTCAGCAACAGATATTATGGTTATAAATTGGAGGGGTTCTGAGTCTCATCATTCAGCTGAATTATGTTTAAGCCTGACCACTACGGCAAAGTGACCACCTCCATTGGTCAGGAAAAAACATTTTATCTTGCCCTTCAGAGTGGATGTCCTCCTGCTTTCTCAGTCTTGTGGGTAAACCACTCCCCAGCTTTATTATTTGGGTAGTGTGTTCCAGCCAGTAAGAGACTCACAGGGTTTTACTGGGGAGCTCACCAGTTTGAAGGTTACAGTTTTCCTCCATTCTAAGCTGTATAAGGAATTTGGCAAGCTCAACCCCTGTATTTGCAATGAAATTGTACACGATTTTTAAAGCTTCGGAGGGACTTTCTGAACTTTTTTGTTGATGAATTCATTGATTAGGTCACTGTAAGGGAGACTTTTGCTAACTTCGTGCTCAATGGACAGCACTGCTAACCCAGACAGTCTTTCTTGGCTCATTGATGACCTCAGATAAGTCTTTATCAACGTCAGTTTTGAAAAACTGCATTCTGCTGTAGCCACAGTTACTGGTACTGTCAAAAAAATGTGCAACACCACATAGGCATTCATATAGATTTCATGTAGCTGGTTTTGAAGGAGAAAATTTAACACTTGTATTGGTGATGTATCATTCTCAACCATTCCTGCCAGGTTCCTAAGTTCATGTGCAAGTTCATGAGCATCAAAGTCAGAGTGGTTAGTTATGCTGTCTGTTATATTTTCTTTGAGAACCTCACATTGTTTTATCAGGTCTTCTATAGAAACAGAATTTAGCATTTTTATGTTCGACAGAAATCCAAATGTTTTAACGAACTCGGACATTTTCTGAAATCGTTCACTATTCACTTCAAGCAGGACATCATACCAGATGATGAAACATACAATGAATTTGTATGACAGGAGTTCAGCTCAAAGTGACCTTGCCTCTGCATATGTTGCAAAATCTTTGGTTCTTACAGACTCTGCAATCTCCTGCAAAGCACTCCTAAATTCTTTGAGCTGATAGCGAAGTGCTTTTACAGACTCTATCCGGCACTCCCACCGAGTCTCAGAAAGTGGCTTCGTAGCTGTATGAACATACTTTTTCAATATTTGTCAGCGGCTTGTTGAGGCAGAGCAAAGATTGTAGACCTTCTGCAAGCAACCAAAGAATGAGACAGCATGTCTTGATGAATGGGCTCCATCACTAATGATGAGGTTCAGGCAGTGGCAAGTGCATGGCACATAAAATGCTCTGCAGTTCAGTTCTTTTATGCGAGCCTGCACACCCGCTCGTTTGCCTTTCATGTTGCTCCCATTATCATATCCTTGCCCCCGACAGTTGCTGATGTCCAGATTATGTTGCTGTAAAGTCTGAAAAAAAAAGGAGTCAGTCAGTCCTTCTCCAGTTGTGTCATTGACAGGTATGAACCCCCCCAAAATGTTCCTTGATGGTGGTAACATTGTTTGAAACATCCACATGTCTAACAACAAGTATCATCTGCTCTTGGTGGCTAACGTCAGGAGCACAGTCCAGGATCACTGAAAAATATCTGGATTCTTGTATCTGTAATACAATCAATGGCCCATACAATTGCACCTGAAATTAGTTAAATTATTTCATTTTGAATGTCCTTGCCCAAATAGTGGTCCATTATCTCCTTATTCTGAATCCAACGAATAAGTTCAGCCATCAGTGTGTCAAACTTTGACAGGAATTCAACCTGCCCCCAAAAATTTCCATTACCTTGGGTATGAAGCACATCACTTGTGCCATGGAAAGCCATATTTCTCTCAGGAAAAAATTGATTAGTTGCTATGATACATTCCAAGACTCCACGCCAGTGTATTATTTCTTTCTCTATTAGCAGCTGTCTCTTTTCATCCAGTGTCTGGCCACTCTTCAACCTTGTCTCCAGTTCCTTCCACTTTATCATGCTTGCAACATGTTCTGGTGCACGGTCATGGGAACTTAGAGCCTTTAACATTTCTCTCCATGCCCGATAACCTCCAGTCCGAAGAAGATTGTTTGAGTGTCCAAAAAATTTGCAGGCAAAGCAGAACAGTGCATCCTTGGAGACTGAGTGTGTTAACCAAGTGCGTTTTACTCTCTCACCACTGAGCAGAGTACGAAAATAATAATTCTGCTGTAAATCTTCTCTTTTTCTCATTCACTGGGAATTGTGGCAGTATGACTTGAACAGATCCATGTTTCACAGATGACACTCATACCTCATCCCCTAGTTTGTCTGGCCAAGTTCCAAGATCCTCAAATGAAATTTCAGAAGATCCAGCTAAATCACATATGATGGTATCTATGCAGGTGGGCACGGTACTGACAGTGGCAGGTGCATTCCTGGTCTTTTCTGAAGGCAAAACTCCTGGAATGATATGTTCACAGCTGGTGGAAACAGTACAGACCATGGCAGGCGCATTCCTGGTTTCCTCTGAAGGCAGAACTTCTGGGGTGATGGTGGACACCATTTCTTCCACTACAGCAGTTGCAGGAAATTTTGCTCCAGGTTCAGGTACTCTTTCAAGATCAGCTCCACTTCCTAGGCTTTCACATGAATGTGACGGGGTAGTAAAATATTTCTCAATAGCACCTCTTTGCCGCTTTGTGTCTTCATCTCTCTTCTGGTGTAACTTTCTCTTTACAGCTCCTGACAAACATGTGCGCTTCATTTTTGTAAACTGAAGGTGCAAAAAAACAAATGCCATTAAATGTTTGCACCAGAATTTGCAAATGTACTGAACAGCAGGTTTTTACTTTCCCCATTCACTTAAGTGGAAGCTGACTACATCAGGCATTTTAATATTCGGCTTTGTGGATCCAGCAACACTTGCATTGGCCTGCTCTCTGTGAAGATTGTGACATGTAGATGCCCAGGCCCTAAGCCCTACACTGAGATGGCCACAGAAAAAACTTGTACTGTGATAGTCAGCACCCTCACACTAGGAGGATCATGACTCCAAAAACACATTGGGTGTGTCACAGCCTACCCACGGGGAATCCATGGCCATTTTACCATTTTGCTACACTGGGAGAGTCCTGGTCCCTCACACCCCATGCTAGGATGATCAGACCTTCACCCACCCCCACCCCCTGGGGCCATGAGGCTTAGCTGGATATCCGAATTTGGGTGGAGATATGTTGATTTTGTTGGACATCAATAGGTAGGCATGTTTACCAGTGGGACTGCACATGCATGTCTGTGTGAGCTAGACTGAATATTATACACACACACACACACACTGTATTTTCATGTAAATAAAACCAATTTTGAACAGAAATTTGCTTGGCTGTTTCTTTAACTACCCATACACCACAACTCAACAAACTCAGGGGGACCTAAGCAAGCTAGAGGAGTGGTCAGAGAGGTGGCAGCTGGGGTTCAATGCAAAGAAGCGTAACTTTATGCACTTTTGGGTGAAGAACCTAAGGAGAGAATACTGGCTGGGAGGGGTTAAGCTGGGGATCACTGAGGAGGAGAAGGACCTGGGGTAATGGTAACAGGGACCATGGACAACACTGCCCAGTGCAGGAGAGTGGCCACAAAAGTGAATAAAATGCTGGGATGCATAGCGAGGGGTTTTTCATCCAGGCAGAGAGAGGCGATCTTGCCCCTCAACAGGTCGCTGGCAAGGCCGCACATAAAGTATTGTGTGCAGTTTTGGAGGCCATACCTAAAGCGTGATATCAGGCTACTGGAGGGGGTGCAGGAGGGCAACAAAGATGATATGTGGAATGGAAGGGACAGACTATGACAGTAGGCTTAGAGACCTAAATATTTACACCCTGGAGGATAGAAGGGACAGGAGGACATGACAGAGACATTCAAGTATCTGAGGGGAATCAATAAGGATGAGGCAGATGGGGTCTTTAAGTTAAGGAGAGGGATGGTCACCGGGGGCATGCGCTAAGAATAGAGGGGGGAAGATTTAGGAAGGAAATGAGGAGACACTATTTCACAGAGAAGGTGGAAGCAAAATGGAATGCCCTATCAGAATGGGTGGTATCATGTAAATCTGTGAACAGTTTCAAAAGGGCAGGGAACAGGGAAGAGTGAGGGTGGGGGGTAGCAGTGGGATGACAAATGGGAGGGGGTGGGGTAGCTGCACACTCGAGCAGACTGAGCTGGACCAGGTGATCTGTTTCTGCTGGCACATTCATATGTTCGTATGTTCCATCTCTACAGACTTTGCTGTAATTAACCTACTGGGTATTTCTGGTTTGCACATTGCATGTAAGAATCATTTTTACGTTCGCTTGCATGCATGCACAAGGAACGTTTTGGGAGAGTAGCACACTTTGGAGGTGTGCCTCTCCTGTTCAATCCACTGCTCTGTTGAGCAGGCGTGGCGGTCTTGCACCAATGGGTGCGGCAGCTGTGTATGACAGCGGTGGTCTTCGCTTCAAAGAAAAACACCGCTGTCATACCTGGCAGCTGACAAACCTCACGCCCCCAACTGGGTGTCACGCTGGGGAGCCCACCCCAGCGTGGGCAAATGTCCCAGCGCCCTCTGCCGACGGGGTGCCCAATCCCCATCGGCTCCACGTCCCCCAAAGACCCCACCAGCTTTGGTGCCACACTGGGAGCCCATCCCAGCGTGGCAAACATCCTCGCCATCTGCCAATGGGGTGCCCAATCCCCGTTGACTCCACGTCCCCAAATGCCCCCAAAGCTTTGGTGCCTGGCTGGGAGCCCACCCCAGCATAGCCCAAGCGTCGCGTCGTCTGCCCGCGACGGGGTGCCCAATCCCGTCGGCTTCATGTCCCCCCAAACGCCCCCAAAGCTTTGGTGCCACGCTGGGAGCCCACCCCAGCGTGGCAAATGTCCTGCAGCATCTTTTTTTTTTGTTACCTACAAATAAAAAACGGTCTCACGGCGCTTCTCCCTGAACCCCTTCCCACAACCCGCACCCACCCACTGCACACCCTGCCTCCCAACACCCCCCTCACCCCATACTTACCTCCGGAGCTTGGCGCGACGATTTCGGTGTTCCGGGAACACGTCTGCACTCTTCAAAGCCGACCGCAAACGGAGGAAATGCCGGTAAGCTGTATAACGGGCTAGATAGGGGTTTTCAACTTTATTGCATATCTCAGGTATTTGAATTTTTGCACCAATGTTCAATATAGCGGATTTCTTCATGGTGATGTCATTGTCATGGCAGTTATTTGCTTGAAGGGCGATTTCGCAGTCACCGCGCAGTCACTGTGCGAAATCACCCTTCGGCCTAAATAACATCATGACAGTGACATCAGTCATGAGAAGGGGGCCCAAAAACCCCATGTTGAAAATTTGGTGCAAAAATTCCTAAAAATGACTGTTTTACGAGCGTGCGTTGCGCAGTTCCTACGCAGGCTCCTAAGTTCGCGAATTTTCAATATTTTCACTCCAGATTTTCAACATTGCCATTTTACCACACCTCCTTATGAGCAGTACAGTCATTTTTCACATGCTGCCCAAAACATGTTTTCGCCCATGTAGCACACAATGGCACAGTCGGTGTGCAAAATCAATGTATGGGACACATTAAGAAAATCACAGTGATACTGATCATGAGCAGAGGTCTTAAAATGGCTGTGTTGAAAATTTGGTGAAAAAATTCCTAAAAATGACTGTTTTACGAGTGTGCTATGCGCAGTTCCTACGCACGCTCGTAAGTTTGCGAATTTTCAATATTTTCACTCCAGATTTTCAACATTGCCATTTTACCACATCTCCTTATGAGCAGTACAGCTGTCATTTTTCACATCCTGCCCAAAACATGTTTCTGCCCATGTAGTGCACAGTGGCGCAGTCGGTGTACGAAATCAATGTATGGGACACAGTAAGAAAATTACAGTGACACTGTTCATTAGCAGAGTTTTTAAAATGGCTATGTTGAAAATTTGGTAAAAATTCTAAAATGATTGTTTTATTTGAAGCACAGTACAGTTCCCACGCAAGACGCCGTAGGGTTTGCGTAATTTTCAAAATTTCTACTCCAGATTTTCAACATTGCCATTTTACCACACCTTCTTATGAGCAGTACAGCTGTCATTTTCACATCCTGCCCAAAACGCGTGTTTCTGCCCATGAAGCATAACGGCACAGTCGGTGTGCGAACTCGATGTATGGGACACATTAAGAAAATCATAGTGACACTGTTCATGAGCAGAGGTCTTAAAATGGCTATGTTGAAAATTTGGTGAAAAAATTCCTAAAAATGACTGTTTTACGAGCGTGCGTTGTGCAGTTCCTAAGCACGCTCGTAAGTTCTCAAATTTTCAATATTTGCACTCCAATGACTTCCAAATACCTAAACAGCACATAGAAGCAAGCAACATTCGGCATTGACAAATGCTTGTTTATTTTTGCATTCACTTGCATGCATGTGCAAGGAACGTTTTGGGACAGTACGACTTTTTGAAGGTGTGTGATCCTCCTGTCCAATGCAGTGCTCAGTGTAACGTATGCAACCCTACTGCACCAATGGATGCATGAGCTGTCTATGACAGCAGTTTGGCTGAAGTGCTCTTCAGTTAAAAGAAAAGCACCACTGCAATTAGTGGTGGTAACGTGTGTATATTTAGCATATTGACGTCACCCTTTTCCCTCTGGCTGCTAATAAAATCCCTCCCACTTCCTCCTTCTGCTGCCGTCTACCCTGCTCCCTTGTTATTGCCCCCACCAAACACATTGTATGTGCAGACGGAGTGCACAGTCCCCATTGTCTCCAGGCCTCCCCAACAAACACCCAGGTGACATGCTGGGAGCCCACCCCAGCATGCCCATTGTCCCTGTAAATGGAAAAACTGTCCCGCAACATCTTTTGTTTTTTTAAAACCTGTGAAAACAGAAAACCATCCCTCGCTGTGTCTTTGTGCCCCTCCCGAACCCACACCCACCCTCTGCATACCCGACCTCCCCCTCGCCCCATACTTACCTCCGGAGCCTGGCGCAATGATCTTCAGTGGAGTGGGAACACGTCTGCACTCTTGAAAGCAGAACGCAAACTGAAGAAATGACGGTAAGCTGTATAATGGCATAAATGTTTTTTTTTTTCCAACTTAGGTGGCTATCTCGGGCATTTTTGCAAATTTTGGCACCACATTTTCAACAGGGGGTTCTTGGGACACCACCTCATAAATTCAGTTACTGTCATGTGAGTTATTTGGTCCCCAAAGGTGATTTCATGGTCACTGCATAAAATCACCTTTTGGGATTGATTAACTAAACAACAGTGTCACTGTTAATAAAGTGGGCTTCCAAAATCCTATGTTGCAAATTTGGTGAAAAAATGTCAAAAAATGACTGTGTTACGAGCATGCGTTGCGCAGTTTCCACATACACTCATAACTTCCAGAATCTGAAATATTTTCACTCCAGATTTTCAACACTGGCATTTTTTCACACCTCCTTATGAACAGTATAGCTGACATTTTTCACATCCTGGCTGAAATGTGTTTTTACACATCCAGCGCACAATGGTGTGGTCACAGTGAGAAATCAATGCTCAGGACAGATTATGATAATCACAGTGACACTGTTCATGAGCAGAGGTCCCACAATGCCTATGTTGAAAATTTGGTGACAAAAGTCCACAAAATGATCTGTGTCAAGAGTTTCATTGCGTAGTTTCCATGTACGCCATAAGCGAGAATTGTTGTATTTTCACCCAGATGTTCAACATTGCAATCCCTTCACACCTCCCTATGAATGCTACAGCTGTCATTTTCACATCCTGCCCAAACTGTGTTTTTGCACATGTGGAGCACAATGGTGTGGTCGCTGTGGAAATCAACATCAGGACAGATTAACAAAATAACAGTGGGACTGTTCATCAGCAGAGGTCTCAAATGCTTTTATGAGGTGGGGGTAACAAAAAGGTCATGCTGAAAATTTATTGTGCAAATACCAGCAATCGCACAGGGCATTAGGGTAAAGCACCATACATGCCAAACACCACTGCAAATACCTGCAAGCGAACGTTCGGCATTGACAAATGCTTGTTAGAACTGTGATGTAGTTTATGACCCTTGCTTGATCATTCATTGTTGGCACATTGCATCCATGTTCTGCCATAGAACTTTGTGGCTGAGAAGGACATAAACTACATAGAATTCTAAAATGTTACTTAAACACCAGAGGGTAGATGAGAAACCTCCCACTGAGGTAACTAAAAAGCCTTTAGAAATGGAACAACTACAGAATTAGAAAACATATTGAAAAACAGCTTCCAGTAAGCAAGAGGATTTCAAATTAGTGCTGTTCCCTATTAACACATTTGATGCTCACCTGGTGTGTGATGCAGTATCTACCAAGTACACCCAAGCAGTTGCTACTGAGTTCTAATCCAAAATTAAGCTGTCTGCACTTTTACATTGTTTAGTTTTTTTTTGTTCACCGGGTAAGTGAACTAGACAAATCCTGCCTATTTTCAGGCACGGCCCGGGGGAGGGGGATACAGATGAATGCCAACTGACCGTGAACCAGATTAAGCTGTTGGTGGTATTTTTAGTGAATGAGGGAAATTTGGCCAGGACACCAGGGAAATTCCCCTACTCTTTTCGATAAGTGCCATGGGGTCTTTAACATCCACCTGTACTACCACCAATCAAGGCAGATGGGACCTTGGTTTAACATCTCATCTGAAAGACGGCACCTCAGAATACAGCACCCTTCTCATGCTGCCCTACAGTGTCAGTACTGGGATATTAACCCAAGTGGCAGATGTGGGAACTGAACTCACAGCCATCTGATCTCCCGGCCTCAGAGGCAAGAGTGCTACCTACTGAGCCACTGACACTGCTAGCTTAGCTAAAGACTGTTCTCTGCCGTCTCCTCACGAGTAGTATACTAGCATACCATATTATATATGTAACTTGACATGATTTGGACTGAAAAGAAATAAATGTTTAGAACTGAGCCTCTGACTGACAACAGATACTCATGACATCATGTGTATGTTGTTGTCAGTCATGAGACACGAGGCTATTCTAAACAAACATTCATTTTCAAATTATGACTCAGTCCAGATTATCTCATCCTTATCCCATCTCAGTACCTACATAAAAAAACACCGCAAAACCCTGATTTCAATTGTCACACAGTAACCTCATCTAAAGCAAGCATATACTTTTTCTATTTCTGCTGCTCTGTGTCTATGCAGTACCCTCTTGACTTTAACAGTAGCAGCCATCTCATCTCCCAGTCCCAGCTATCCTTAATTGTATTAGTATTTAGCACAAGCATTGAAGCAAATACATACCTAAGAAAACTTGGTCTCTGGGTGAGGCTGTAATCTCCTCTTCCTCTGGTTTCAGTCTCCTCAAATCCGGGCACCAGTAGTTTACAGTGGATTTGTGGGCTTCTGGCCAGTTGCTGCTGCCTGCTGAGAGTTATTTCTTAAAATAAATAAATGATTTACAAATGTTCTCAGCAGTCAGCACAGCAAGCAGTACTGGCAGGGCACAAGCAGGGCTGTTTTGGCGGTGGTGAGGATAATGGCAAGCCGGCAGCGATCAGATCAGGAACTGGGTGGCAGGTGGGAAGGTCTGGCTGGCTGGCTTCAGACACAGTGGTGGGCGGTTGTCTTCTCTCTCTCCTCCAAGTTAGCAACTCAACAGCAAGATTCTCTCTGACGCTCTGGAATTGGTCCTTGGCTGAATAGTTCCAAGAGCACCGGAGGGATCATCTTTATGGAACAGTTACGGACCTGAGTGGGGACCAGATTTTTCAGGTCCAAGGGGGAGGAGGTGCAATAATAGCAAGGGACTGAGTGGATCCCTGTGATTGGCTCCAACAGCACCTCCCACGTCACCATGATGTGCAGCACAATAGGGGAACGTGTGGAAGCATAGATCCTTCTTGCAGTCTCTGTGGACAGGGCAGCGTGGACGTGCACAAGCGGGCAGGCTCCGCAGCAGCATGAGTTAGTTTGTTTTTTCACTCTTTGAGCAGCTGAGGTCGGCGGGGCCCCTGATGGCATGGTGGATGGACTCTGTGGTTCTTTTAAATAAAAATAACTTCTTCGTGTTTGTGGAGTGACCTTGCGGTTGGTTGCCAACTTGCCTAACTTGCCTAGGGAAAGGAAATCAGTCAGGCAGCTGGGCAGCATGAATAGTGAGCAGCATGAACAGCAAGATGAAAAATGTATATAACAAAATGAAGGAACTAGGAAGGTATGTAATGCTTCTGCTTTTGTAATTGAAAAATGCACTTTTTTTGTATGTGTGTATTTTTGTATATACTCTGTATATGGGACTCAGGAGTGCAGCAGGGATTTGGGAAGGGAAATAAAGCAGGAGTCATCGCTTCAAGTGCTAACTGCCCACTGCCCATACATTTGGGGGGGTCAGCGGGGCCCTCCCGTGGCTGCAGGGTTCGCAGGTGCCTAATGCCAGCCCTGCCCTCTCGACACAGGGTCATAATGTTGCAAGACATTATGCAGCTTGCAAAATCGCACACTGTCTAGCATAATTTCTTTTACGCGGCATAATACTTTTTCAGGGGCTCCACCCCGCCTCCCATCACAGGGCTGCTTCTTAACTTCGAGGTCAACCTGAAATTGCACAAAAGTCGGAAAAAAAAAAAAAGTTTCTGGTACCGGGAATCAAACCTGGTCCCAGACGCAATGCCTGGGTTCTTTGCTGCAGTGGCTCAGTCCATTAAGCCACAGCAGCTGCTTGGTGGAAACCTATCCCAGCACAGGTCTTATCCTCTGGGTAGTTCATTGAGCCAGAGGGTGCCTTGTAAGTGTAGGATCTCTTTGCATGCCAGCATATTGCTAGTAGTTTTATTTGGAGGTGGTAAGTGCGGGACTGTTTTTGAGATATCACATTGTGGATGTGTCTCCAGCACCCCAGACCAGGTGCAAAGAGCTTTATTAAAGTACACGTATTAAAATGATAGATCAAGGGAGTGCTCAAAGCTATTTTTTAAGCTGCCCTGGAATGTGCCCATTACCAGGGTAGTTGAGCGTGAGACGGTCTTCACAGAATAAGTGTCTCATGCATAGGGAAAGGAGCACTCCGATTGGTCAGGAGCGCTCCCTTCATCTGTAACACCATATGTTTCCAGGTATGAACTGGCTGATGTAAGGCTTGCCCTCTACCACTCCAGTGACACCCTCAGGCTCTTCTGTTTATACTACCACAATGCAGTTTTAGTTCTCCTGCCTCCTGCCTAGTTCATTGCTCCATGTTCCATGGTTTTAACCTGACTCCCAGTTAATGCTTAGCAAGCTCTGCACACTGCAGGCTTGATTTTGATCTGGGATTGCACCTTCCTTCCACTGCTTCTATTAAAATCAATGTCCACCAGCTTGCCCTGCTCAGGTGGTCCCCTAGCTCCTCTCCCTGGGCCTCAACATTCATACTGTCCAATCATAGGGCTGTTCCCTGTTCATCCATCATATTATTTTCATGATTATGACTTCGTACTTAGCTAAGTTCCATTCACTTATAGACATTTTCATTCCAGGCTACACCCTATATGTTCATACTATCGTACTCAGGCCACCCCAATGATTACCAGGCCATGTCTTTGACTTCATTCATGCCCAATTGTGGATTGTTTCCATTTGTTCAGAGACCCTCAAGGGCAAAAATGCTCAGCTCCCCTCAATTTATTTTTATTCTTAGTTATTTAACCAGGTGAGACACACTAAGCTGAAAGCTTTTTTACAGGTGCAACCTGGGAGCACAGGGAAGTTAAGTGACTTGCTCAGGGTCACACAGTATGCAAGTGGATTGGTTATTCCTCAGACTTCTGGGTCTCTCTGAGAAATTCAGAAACCAAGCTTAAAGCAGCAGCTGGTGTATGCAAGCTTTCTCCTCGGAGTTTTCAATATTCCATATTTCTTCAGCATTCAGGCCTCACTGAGTCTCCTCCAAGTTGAAGCCCTCATGAGTGTGGACTCCTTTGCATCAGACTGTGCCTAATGATTCCTTCAAGAAGATCATTCTAGTTAGAGCTCATGCACCTTAAAAAGGGGGAAGCCCTAAAGAGTATGGGCATCTTCACTACTGGGCTGTGTCCAGTGACTGCTTTTCAAAGGTGGAAGTCTCCTACACAAGATGGAAGGAAAAATCTACCATAGATTTGGCATGCAGGCCTCGGCCTTTCATTCCTAAGAGATCTTTAGTCAGAGGGTACCTTCCCTCTGACACCTCTAAAGGTAGAACTCTCCTCAAGAGGGTTCCCATGCACCTCAAAAGGGTAGTTGTCCCTCTGTGGGATTGAGTAAGAATGTCCACCAAAGTTTACATTTGCACAAGCATTTTGTACCATTCCAACTCCATTCATTCAGTTATCTGACCTAAGCATTCTTACAAAGACATGACAACCTTTTCATAAGTAATTTTGCAAGTAAAAAACTTAATGCAATACAATGGTGTACTCATTTTGGTGTACATAGTCCTAAAAGAATACTTTATTAAGTACAGAAGAGAACTTTCTGTAGATTAGGAGAAACAGTAAACTCAACGTGAATGAGCTTCTTTTAACATTTTTTAATGTTTAACCAGCAGAACATCAAATAAAAGGAGCTCTGTTCTATGGTGAGATGTCCTGAGTTTGGAACAGGTACTTGGAAATGCTAAGAACAACTGGCAGTCCTCATGCTGGTGCCAACCAACTAAAGTGGTTCATCAAACAGTGTAAAAACTGTTCTAGAGAATTTGGGAGTAAAAAAGACTGCTGCTATGTAACAAAAATGGGAAAATGCCATCTTGTATGGTAATGCAGAATGAAGTTATAAAGCAAACTATTCCCAGTTCCGCAGAAATCTCACATAAGAAAGGTCACACACGTGTCAGGGCATTTAGGTGCCCATAATTCTCAGCCCAGGATACCAATCACCTTTGCATCTGTTCAGTCTGAATCAAAGGCTTCACTGTCTCTGAGAGATGTAAACTCTTTTACTTATTTTCTCAACAAAGAGTGCTGAGTGGATCAAAGAGTAACCAAACCTTGCCACCATACTAAAGCCTTGAAGGAGAATGGAAGCACTGTAGCATTTCCAAATCACAGTTGCTTCCCCAGTCTGTTTCCCTATTACAGTATGGTTCAAATACGTTAGTTTAGTATTGTTTTTTGAGCCGGTGTTGTATTTGTAACTGAAATTGCATTATTTTTCAACTCTTCACCAGCACATAAGTTGATGCTTTGATGAGACCTGACCACACTGAGGACCTGCTCCATTTTCATGAATGTAACAAACAATGCAAGTAGCAGTATTAGCATCTGGAACCACCGTCTGACTGCAACTGATGATGTCACTGGTTGAACCACCTATAATGGTGCAACAGAGTGGGCTGCAGTCAGAGCTGATTTTAAAGACCAGGAGGGTAAAAACAAAACACAGAAACAGATACAGATACAGAAAGAGTGCATGGGGTAAGCAGATATGAAATGGGAGAGCTGCAGCACTTACCTTCCCTATCAAAAAAAGCTGGAAACATCAGGTAATGGTTGCTCCCAGCTCCTGTAGCTTACCTCTGACACCACTGAAGCCTTTCTGCTTCATTCTGGTCATGTAACTCAAGTCCAGGAAGGCTTGAAAGTGCATAAGCTGGAGGTTATATTCCTGTTTGGCGGACTGCAGGATTAGATCCTGTCCTGCCACGTTGCCTGTAAGGGCCAACTTTGGATGTCTTGTCTGCTCTTAAGTTACCTTCTGTAGGCTCTAACTATGTTTATCGGCTGCTCCACTTGTAAATCTTTCAGCTACATTTTCATAAATTCCTTGGGATCATCCCATTCTGCCCCTTTGGGAAACCTGACACCCGTTACATTAGCTGAATGTGTGCATTTTCAGAGTTTTCAAATCTTTGCCTGAGGAAGTTGTTTCTTTAGTCAGTCCTATCAACACTGTCAAGGGCTTTACAGCTGTCTCTGAAAGCCATATGTGCCTCTGACTGCACCACCTCCATCTTTGTTTCCAAGACAAATGTCCTAGAGTTGAAAATTGTCCCCTTTTTTGTCCAGCACTTGGATATTGCGCTGGAGTGTAGTGTTAAAGGATACCACTGGCATGCAGACCAGCATTTCTGAGACAGCTTCCCCATTTGCATTTGATGTTGGTCATACACCATGTGGGCAGTTCAGCTCACTAGAGCTGGAGGATTTAATATAATATTTCTTTTGTAAAATAAAAAGTAACCATGTAATGTCTGCAAATGTATCACACTATCTGAAATCTCTTTGAAAGAGATGAAATCAGATTTTGTCTGGAAAAACATTATCATGCAGGAGTCTAGATCAGAGCAGACTCCTTGCTTTCGACCAGTATGGGTGCTGACTGCCCCTTGCTCTGAGATGTTTCAAAGCCTCAAAGTTTCAAAGTGTAGAATGTAGATTTCCTGAACCTTTGGATGACTCTTCCTTAAAAAAAGGTGGGTCCTGTACTTCTACTGATGATACATAAGTCTACCCCATACCCCTACAGTGCTCTGACTGCTTTGAGCATATGGTGTGATGCTTCTCTCAAAATGTTGTTGCTCCAGTACATGTGCAGCCAGGCACCAGGAGCAGGTGATACCTAACGGACATGGACCCTATTTTCAAGCAGTCGTCTTTAGTAATGAAGAAAGAGAGAAAAAAAAATTCAACATAATATATAAGATGCAAGTAGAATTGCTTTAATATTATGGTTTTAATGTTTTTCCAGAAATGTCAAACATTGATTAATAGCTCATTGTTCTCCTACTTGATCCCTTCACTTCTTCTCAGCCTCCATTCTTACTTTATTCCCTTTGTCCCTTGCTTCTGTTGGTGGTCACGCTTTCAGTTGCTCTGCTTCCCCATGAAGAGAGTAGCCTACCTATTCACCTTCTCCTAAATGACTCAACGAATCGCATCTTGCATACGTATTCTCCTTGTCTTTCCACTTCTTCCTGTATCCCTCTATCAAAGTATATCATCCTAATAATAGTTGCTAATTTGTTCTGCAATAAGTGCTAATTATAATATCTATAGTAATTTATTAATATAAATTCATTGTAAGTTTTCAATGGCACTTGTGCAACCATTTCATTTAGTGTATTATCAACTGCTTTTGATTTTACTGTTCATTTTAGTTTACTTATTTTTTTTGTTAATCTGGAATGTTTTTTGTTCTGTTTTATATGAAAGAAGCTATACAGAAATGCATCATAACATGGTAACAGAGAAATGTAAAGGGGAACTGCAGAGTCAAGGAGTGAAGGAAAGTGCTCCCATGTGCAAATCAGAGAATACACTTACTGGCTGCAAAACAGAGCCCTTGCAATCTAAGGAAATCCTCATTAGAGATGGTGTGAAGGTTTCCTTTTCCAGCAAGGTTCCGATGAAGTTGTAAAATTCACCTTCATGAAACACTTCACAAATTTCCTGCTTTGCAATGAGTTTTTCTAGTGAAGTGCCACTTTTTTTTTATTTAGTATGCTTTTACTGAGCGTACCACTGGAAGCTCAACCCCACTCTCTCCGGTCCCCTACCTCATTCCCAGGACTTACCTCATCTGGACAATCTCTCTGGCTGGCCCCCAAGGGCAAGGCTACTGCTTTGATGTGAACCCGCATGATGTCGGTACAAGGTTACCGGTAGGGATCACCTACCAACATTGCCTCCCTGGCTTACCCCCAGGGCAAGGCGTGGAGTCGGATCGAACATGATGGAAAACGGAACCAAAACATCATTAGAGCACCATGGCAGGCGAATGAGGCCAGAGGAGCAGGGCGTCACAGATGGCAGCTGCTATTTTATTTTACTGTGACCGCAATGGGAGGCATTGTGTGCAATGATGCAGCAACGCTGAGGTGTCAGTGTCGGCACACCTTCCCAGTAGTTTTGTGCTGGCTTGCTGCATCCCCTGGCCTCTACCAAAGATCTGTCAGGTGCTGGACACTCACTCACCCTCCCCCAGAGGAGGACAGCAGTCTCTTGGATGCTCAGTCCTCCCCCCCCCGCCATCCCTCCGACTCCATGGGTCTGTTCCCGAACTTGGGGTATTGACATCACAAGCAGATGCCTTGCCACTGCACCAGTGAGCTGGCTCTGCAAAGTGGCACTTTTTCAGGCAAAGTCAGGTGAAGTCATGGTGAAGCTGCAACCCTGCTGGTGAATTTACATGACTTCCCTTGAAAAAATGTCACTTCACCTGCTGAGAACTTTGCAAGATCGGCACTTTGCTCTTCACAAACTTGTGAAATGTCACAAATGAATCCACAAAGTCTGCCAACTTTGCACATCTCTAGTCCTCATTACTATGGCAGACATTTCATGTGCTGCCTCTGAAAGCCCCCAAGATTGCACTTGATGAGAGTGGTTATCCCATGAGATGATGCCACAGTATTTCCTATCATAGTACTGATGCCTACAGCATGTACAGAGAATTCAGACGTATGCTGCTATAGTTCTCAAGACTAAGTCTAACTACCATGTTTATGCTTTTAATAACATAATCCTGTGCCATGAAGGGGATCCTACAAATATTTTTTGATGCAATCAGATGCTCTCATTTTCTAATTGCTTTTCCTATTGTTTTTTACTGTGACTGGCAACATTAAAAACTTTAAGAATTTTTTTTTGTATGCAAAAAAAAAAGTAGCAGGCTGTAAACACTGCCTCGCCCTTCCTTACTGTTTAACCTGGTGACATCTACTTTCTCCTGTGTCTGCTCTCAAGAACTTCTAGAGGAAGTGAGAGCAAGAGGAAACAAACACCCCTCTGGTTAAACGGCACTGGGGTAGGATTTACTGTATTCCTTCTAGGCAAACAAGAAGAATCAATAGACTGGAAAGGGTTACAAAGAGGTGAAAGATGGGACTCAATTCTCAAAGGGCTGCACAAGCTGCGTCAATGGCAACTTGCACCGATTTCTGGTGCGTCAGGGACTCTGCACCCAATTTTCTATTGGGTAGGGCCCCGGCAGCAAAGTCCTGCAGTTTGTGGCAACTGGGGCAGTGCGTCAAAGAGACAGTGCATCTGGATGGTTTGCCACAAGCTGCAGGGTGGTCAGGTGGCATCTGCACCCAGGATATGTGACCAGCCAGGAGGCTGCTGGGGCCATGGATGATGTCTCATGCCAGATCAGTGCATTAGTGTACACCACGTGAGATACTACCTTATGTTAAAACAATATAGTCATAACTCCCTAACCAGTGTATTGGAACACGAACATGCTGTTCTAATGGTCTCGACCAATATGGTCCTTATATAATCACTGCATCATTACGAACATACGAACATACAAAATTTGCCAGCAGATAAAGGCCTAGAGGTCTATCAAGTCTGCTCGAATGTGCAGCTAGCACCCCTTATTCTGCAGCTGCCCCTCATTGTATAAAGACTATAAGAAAAAATTACTCACCTTAGTAATGTTGTTTCTTCTAATGGAGTCTTGCTATATTATGACAATTGCAGTTTGTTCCAGCCTTAGAACTGCTCCGGAGGTGAAAGAGTTAACTTCCAAGCCAAGCATGGAACTTAGAGCGCGAGCTCGGTTAGAAAAGCTCTGTCTGGATCATTTCAAACTGAAACTGTCAGATCTTTACGAGCAAAACTCACTAAGGTTCTGTGTGGAAGCTGTAACCTACACTAGCCAACTGACTACTAAAGTATTAACACATTTTCCTGGTCCCAACACCAAGACTCAAGTCAGGGGACCAGAAAATAAGATAAGATAAAATAAAACACAACACCCAAACACCCCAAAAAGAAGGGGTGGAAAACACAAAATGGGCATCAATAAGTGCCAACACTGGACTGCCCACCCCATCCCTAAAGTAGAAGTTCTGAGAGGGGCAGGCTGGGGGGGAGGTCATAATATAGCAAGACTCCATTAGAAGAAACAACATTACTAAGGTGAGTAATTTTTTCTTCAAACAACATGAAGTCCTGCTATATTATGACAATTGCAGACTACACAGCAGTACATCCATGGAGGAGGGACAGAACCTACTTAGGAAATAGGCTCTGAAGCACAGCTCTGCCAAATCGAGCATCCCTCCTGGCCTGAATGTCCAAGGAGTAATGCTTATTGAAAGTATGTACTGTTTTCCAAGTAGCTGCTTGACATATCTCTAAGATAGGGATGTCCCTGGCCGCAGCTAGGGATGCAGCTGTACCTCTGGTAGAGTGAGCCCTCAGGCCTGAAGGGGGAACCTTACCCAGTTTTTGATAGCAAAATTGGATACAAGAGACAATCCACCTGGCAATGGATCTCTTAGTGGCAGGTTTCCCTTTCCCAACCTCACCATAAGTGAGAAAGAGTTGGAGGGAGTCAAACCTGTGACCCTTGGTACGCTCTATGTAGTAACTAAGGGCCCTCTTAACATCTAAGCTGTGCAGCCTCCTCTCACCAGAGGAGGAATGGTCAGTGAAGAACACTGGAAGAGAAATAGATTGATTAAGGTGGAAATCTGAAACCACCTTAGGCAAAAACTTCCTGTTAGTCCTGAGGACTACCTTATCCCTGTGAAAGGAAATAAAGTCAGTCTCCACTGACAAAGCTTGCAACTCACTTATGCGCCTGGCAGAAGTGATGGCTACTAGAAACACAGTTTTCCAAGTCAATCTTAAGCTCTGCCAAGACAGAGGTTCAAAGGGGGTTGCATCAGCTGAGCAATGCAAACATTAAGATCCCAGGCAGGGCAGGGTCCCTGAATGGTGGATTGGTATGAAGCAACCCTGAAAACTTGGAAAATACAGGGTGAGCAGAGAGAGAAGAGGGCTTCCCTGCTGAAATAAAAGCAGAGACAGCTGCCAAATGCACTTTCAGGGTAGCTGGTCTCAGTCCCAAAGAATTAAGATGGACCATATAGTCCAAAACAGTGGGCAAATCAGCAGATTCCGGGGAAATATGCTTCCCAGAGCACCATATGGAAAACCTTTTCCATTTAGAGTTATAAGTAGCCCTAGTGGAAGGCTTCCTAGAAGCTTTCAAAATTTCGAGAACACCTTGAGAAAGGTGTAGGTCAGCAAACTCTAACTCCTCAAGAGCCAGGCCTTGAGGTTGAGGGATTTGAGATTCAGATACCAAACTCTCCCTTGGGCACAGGTTAACAGATTGTGGTTCCTGGGGAGACACAGGGGAAGATGGACTGCTAAGGACAGAAGGAGAGGGTACCAGGGCTGTCTGGCCCAATCTGGAGCAATCAGAATCATCTTGCAGGGCTGAGATCTGATTTTGACTAGCACCTTGAACAGGAGAGGGAAGGGGGGAAGGCATAGAGAAACTCCCTCCCAATCGAGGAGGAAGGCATCCAGGGACTGGAGCCCAACACTGGGGCCTGCAACAAAAAGTGGAAGTTGATGATTGTCTGGGGCTGCAAAAGATTCATCTGAGGGTGCCCCACCTGGCAAAAACTATCCCCAGTACTCAAGGATCCAATGACCATTCGTGATGGCCCTGGGAAATCCTGCTGAGAGCATCTGCCAGGACATTGTCCTTGCCTAGGAGGTGAACTGCTATGAGGGAGGTGTTCAGGGAATAAGCTAGAGACCACAACTTCATTGCCTTGGTGCATAAGGCCGAAGACCGAGTGCCCCCTTGTTTGTTGATGTACCACATTGTAGTGGTGTTGTCTGTTCTGACCTGTACCACTTTGTTCTGAACAGATGCAGAAAAACCTGAAGTGCTAGAAAAACAGCTCCGAGTTCCAACAGATTGATGTGGAGCAGAGATTCCTGAGGGGACCACAATCCCTGGGTGGAGAGGTCGCCCATGTGAGCTCCCCATCCCAAAAAGGGACGCATCTGTAGTAAGGGTCAAGGAGTGAGATAGAGGGATGAAAGGAACCCCTTGTCTCAGATTGCTCTGATCCTGCCACCACTGAAGGGCCTGGATCAGGGTTCGAGTTACTGGGATCAACTTGGATAGATCTCTCTTTGAGACCAAAAGGCTCTCAAATAGAACTGAATGTCCCTCATCTGAAATCTTGCTCCTTGCACTACGGCTGTGGAAGCAGCCATGTGTCCTAGGAGCTGTAGAAAATGCCTTGCTGGTCGAGAGACCTGCAGGGTGAAGGAGGAGGCCAGACCCACCAGGGTCCTTACCCTTTCTAGGGGAAGGAAGGCTCTGGCCTGCTTTGTGTCCAGTTCTGCACCTATGAAGGTGAGTACCTGGACAGGTTCTAAAACTGACTTTGGAAGATTGAGAAGAAAACCTAGAGAGGTAAGCAGCTGCTGGGTAACCTGCAGGTGTGATTTGACCTAGTCTGGAGACTGACCCACAACGAGCCAGTCGCTAGGTAGGGAAAGATGGCAACCTTTGCCTTCTTAAATGAGCAACTGCTACCGCCAGGCATTTTGTGAATACCCTGGGGCAGGAGGTAAGGTCAAGGGCATTGCTCTGAACTGATAATGGCCTGAGGGCAGTTGAATCTGAGGTACTTCGTGGGAGCTTCTGATAACAACATGGAAGTAGGCATCCTTGAGGTCCAGGGAAGCTAGCCAGTCCCCTGGCCTTAGGGAGGGTAAAATCATTCCCAGAGTCACCATTTTGAATTTTGGTTTTAAAGGTGCTTGTTCAGATATCTTAGGTCCAGGATGGGCCGCCATTCTCCTGTCTTTTTTGGGGTAAGGAAGTACCTGGAGTACAGTCCCTTGCCCTGGTGTAGGGGAGAAACCCTTTCTACAGCTCTGAGAGCCAGGAGGGTTGAGACTTCTGTTTCCAAAGCAAGAGTCTCTAGAGGATTTGGAGGTGGAAAAGATCTGATTCTCATCTTTGGAAATTTTTTGAAGCTGAGAACCAGACCCTGGCTTACTACTTCCAGGACCCACTTGTCTGAAGTTAAAGACTCCCAGTCCTGGACGAAGTAAGCCAGCCTGCCCCCTACAGGTAATGGAGAATCGGCCCTGGGCATCCCATCTGGGTGCCTGTTTGGCAGGGGCTTTAGGCTGAGGGGTGGCTTTAGGCTGAGGGGTGGGAGCAGGCCTGCTCATACCCCGTCTGCCTCTCCCTCTGAAGAACCCCCTCTGAACGTAAGCTGAAGAGGAGGCCTGGGTTTGGTAAAAAGGTCTGTGAAAAGGCCTGCCTCTACCCCTGGAGGGCTGCCTCTGAGGAGTGGCTTGCCATTCCTTGGCTTGTGCACTCCTATAAGTGGTTCTATATTCATCCATTTTCTTCATATAATTGTCTGTCTGCTCCCCAAACAGAGAATTTCCCACTACAGGAAAATCCATGGCCTT
Organism: Neoceratodus forsteri; assembly: GCA_016271365.2. Lineage (NCBI taxonomy): Eukaryota > Metazoa > Chordata > Ceratodontiformes > Ceratodontidae > Neoceratodus > Neoceratodus forsteri. The sequence goes on from JADMNL010000022.1 coordinate 526,103,296, forward strand.
AGCCTGGGTATCCTGTGACAGACTAGTACACCTGAGCCAAGCCAATCTACGAAAAGCCACAGATGTAGCCATGACTCTAGAGGATACATCATTAGAATCCACTGCAGCATGGAATTGCACCTAGATGCCTCAATACCATCAGCAGCCACCTGTTTCAGCTCCTTGGCAAGCTGGCCAGGGGCCTGTCTGGCTAAGGCCATGACAGTATCCCATCTAGATTTCTGATATCTTGCAACATAGGCCATATAATTTGCCTGTCTGAGTCCCAAGGACGCTGCCATGTATTGTTTTTTAGCCATGGCATCAATCTTCCTGGAGTCCTTGTCAGGAGGATGTGAAGCCAGGGGAATATTAGCCTTATCACAGGCTGCAGTCTGAACTACCCCAACATGGCTGCATTGCTGTGAAAGAAATTCTGTATCAGGACCTGACAAGGTGTATCTCCTGTCCATCTTTTTATGCACAGGAGGCACAGAATTTAAATGCTTTTAAAATTTTTATTGTTTGTTTCCTGAAGGATTTATGTAAAGGAATAGACAATCTCCTGGACTCCGGGATATCCATCATCTCCACAAAGTCAGGCTCCTCTTGCTCATCCACAGCTTCCTCCAAAGGGAGCTGGAGGGTTTCAGCAACTTTTTTATAAAACAGAAAATGAGAAGGGGACTCAGAAAGCCTAGGGGGAGACTCTCCTAAAGGTCTGTCTGGGGAGATGTCCGGTTCAATGGGCACATCCAGACTTTCAAAATCACATTCACACTGTTCATAATCATCCTCCCCCTCCTCTGGTTCATAAAACTCCTCTATATCATATTCTGAACTGGAGGAACCGCCGAACCGACCTTTGCCAGATAGTGGTGGTTCGGACGAACTGGGGAAAGTGACTGACAATTCGGATAGCTTTGCTATCTCTGCAGCAGTTGGAGAAGGAATTTGGACCCACACCTGCTGATTTTCTAGTTCTCTTTGCTGGAACTGGCTCCACTGAGTCAGCTTTGCTTGCCCGAGGAAGTCTCGCCCTGGTCAGAGGGTCCCTCTGGTCTGGCTGGCACTGAACTGGGCTGGCCATCCGGGTCAGCGGACTTTTGGTCTCGCCCTGAGCCTACCAACTCTCTTATCTAGGGTAGCTGCAGGAAATTCTTGCAAATCTGGCAGTCTGCATTGAGGTGGTCAAACCCCAGACAATAAACACTAGTGGTGTGTGGTCAGCCTAGCAAAGGCTTCCCCACAGACACTACAGTGTTGAAACCCAGTGGGCCCGGTTTTTCTTTTGGGTTTCTCAGACATAATGCCAGCCTAACCAAAAACTTGCCCTTTTCCGGCTAATGCCAGGCAAGACACCCTTATCGGTTCCCAACCATGTCACGGGTCGTGGAAACAACCGTAATGAAATCCGTTTTTTTTAGAACCGATAAGAACCGGGAACCGCACTCTAAATAGCTTTAAATGAATTTAGAAAGAAGTTTTAAATCAACCTGATCGGTTCAAACCGAACCTATAAACATTTACAAGTTCCACACAGAAATAAACCTGTCTATTACTTACAATACCACAGACAGAGCTTGAACCGATCGGGTTTATGTTAAAATAATTATAATCATGTTGAATTTAACCGAAAACACTTTAAACCGAGAAATGAACCGAGCAGTAGGAGGAATTCGAGCGACTGTTCAGTGAGGCGGAGTAAAGAATCTGACAGTTTCAGTTTAAAATGATCCAGACAGAGCTTTTCTAACCGAGCTCGCGCTCTAAGTTCCATGCATGGCATGGAAGTTAACTCTTTCACTTCCGGAGCAGTTCTAAGGCTGGGACAAACTGCAATTGTCATAATATAGCAAGACTTCATGTTGTTTGAAACTGTGTAACTGCAGTCTTCCACTAGTTATCCCAGATAATAGAACTTAATATATAAGAGAGATCCAGCCCACGGAGGGCTCTGCTGGTGGTGTAAAGCTAGTTAGACCAGCCCTGGCTTGTCTAACTTTACTTAGAAGTGTGCTCTCTGGAAGGGCTTTGTGAATCCTGAATTAGGGGATATGGCAGTCTGCAGCTGTCACAAGCCCCCCAGAGCCCCGGCACACCCAGCTGCATTGCACAGACCTGTCGCAGGGCTAGTGTGGCATACTGGATCCTGGTGTGGTGCAGGGGGACGGGGTCTTTGAAAATGGTGAAATTCAGATGTTGTGATGCAAGGTGCCCCCTACGCCACCGCTGTGTGACGCAGGCACCTTACATCACAGTCGGAGCTCTGAGAATCGGGCCCAGGGAAATAAAGTGACTTGTGCAAGGTCACGTGATGAGAACGTCATGGGTGTGTGATTCAAACTGTAGCAAAAGGTGGAGCACAATGGACAGTGAAGCAGGAAAATAACACAATTAAATAGTTTTGACTGGTGCTCCTGACTATTTTGGTAAAGTAGTCATTGTAGGATGCAGTGGATCCAGCTAAAAGTCTAGATGTGGAGGTATTTAAGAAAGATTTAAAAACCTACTTGTGGGATTTGGCTTATCTGGATGATTAACGCAAACTATTTGTAAATATTTGCTGATCGTATGGATGATCGCATGGTTTGTTATAACTGAGTGATGTTTTAATGAATTTATTTTTATATGTTTAAAATGATATTGTATATTGTGTTTTGATGTAAAGCGCCTTGATATTTCTGAAAGGCGCTTTAAAAATAAAGTTATTATTATTATTATTATTAGATATTTGAAAATCTGGACATTTTAATTGGTGATCAGGTGAGAATTAAAATTTGCAGGGCACCGGCTAATTATGGCTTACAGGTGAAAGACACTGTTTTAGTCTCTGAACTGTTGAGGGGGAGCACCATTAGTGGGCATCTTTGTAGTTTACTGAATATTGACTGGAGGGAGCTGTTAAGGTCTTTAACAGTTTGGGCTTTTGTACAGATGATAGCATCATCTGTGTAGCGGTGTATGCTTTAACAGGTGTAAACAGAGATTGGGAGAGATCATTTACAAATAAGTTAAAAACTAGCAGGCCTAGGATGGAACTCTGTGGTACTCTTAGGTGAGGGAAGTGGGTTCATATGTCAAGCAGAAACATAGAAACTGACGGCAGAAAAAGGCCCACTGGTTCTTTCAGTCTGCCTGGCCCCTACCTATAATATGATGTCACTCATTCCCCCCTCCCCCATGTCATCCTCCCCTGCTGTCCTCATCAGTTCCATATCTCTGTCCCACCCTCCCTTGAATCCCTCCACTCATTTGGCACACACCACCCACTCCAGCAATCTGTTCCACTTATCTACTCCCCTCCTCTCTTCAAATAAATACTGTCTAATCCCCTTCCTGAATATCTCTCCCATCTACTTCTTTGAGTTCCCCCTTGTGCCCTGTTTCTGCTCATTGGGGTCTATGCACTTAAGTATAGACTGCCTGTACACTGTGGATCTGTGGTGTGTAGGCAACCCTAGGTTACACTGACACATGATGGGGGTACAGCAGACCCCAGCAGCATTCATGGAAGGAATGTGTGCCTCTTCCACACCAGATGCCCCGGCCAATCATACAGCTGCATGAGCAGATGACCTGGGGGTGTGTCTAGGGATGTACCTGCACTCTGTGTCATTCATGAAGATACGGAGTGCCAGGTGAGGGGGCACACAGGATATAGCAGCAGGAAACCTGCCACATCTGTTGCATGCCCCCCCAAAAAAATTGTGTCTGCTGGCTGCAGTGGAAACAACCCCCAAGTTACCACAGCCCTGTGGGTGGGGGCTTGGGGGCACCATTCAGGCACTCGCCCATAAACTTTATTTTTTTCCTTCCCATTCCTTCCCAGAACCCCCTGCTCATGCGGTGGTGGGGATCCACTTCGGGACCTAGGACAGGCATCTGACTGTATGCCTACCTTTGTCCCCCAATCCGTCTGCATTCAGCTGAGTGCAGGGGAGGTGAGGCTACGGACAAGTGCACAGTGGTGGCCTGTGATTGGGAATTCTGGTCACCTCGATCCTGTCTGCAGGTACAGAGCTTCGCAAGTTGGGAATGCGTGAATTGTGCATACCTGGTCCAGCACTGATGCATAGCACCCGCTGTGAACAGTTCCCAAGAATCCACCTTGTTCATCACATGAAGAAACTTAAAAGTTTCAATCAGGTCCTCCCTCTCCCTCCCAGTCTCCAGTGAATACATGCTGAGGTCCTCAAGTTCTCCATGAAGGACTTTTCTTACTGTCTGTGAATACATTTTTTGCCCTTCTCTGCACTGCTTCAGCTCTAACCCTGTCCATTTTGAGTGTGGACTCCAGCACTGCATACAGTACTCAAAATGTGGCAGCACTAGGGATCGGTACAGGGACAGGATCACCTCCTTTCTTCTGCTGCTGGTCCATTGCCTAAACATCCCAGCATCCTACTTGCTTTTTCCAATACTCTGCTGCACTTCACTGACTGCTTTAGTTGTCTATTATTAAGACCCAGAGACTCTTCTCCTCTGTTGTTTTTGTCTAACACTGCATCTCTCATCCTGTATTCCATCTTCAGGTTCTTGACCCCTAGGTGCATAATGTCCCACTTTTTTGTATTGCGTTTTAGTCGCCAGACCCTTGGCCTCTTCTCCATCTTTTCAGATCTTTCCTCAGTGTTCTGACCCCCTCACTCATCATTGTCTACTCCAGCACAGATTTTTGTGTCATCTGAAAATAGTCACCTGGTCCCTTGGATCCCTTTCCTGATGTCACAGATCGTGGATGCCTTCCCCGACGTCACAAATGTAGATGTTGACAGTACTGGGTCAAACACTGATTCTTGGGGAATCCCACTGATGAATTCCTTTAGCTTTGAGAATCTCCCATTTCAGGCTGCCTGCTGTGTTCTCCAACCCAGGCATTTCCTGACTCATCCTGTAATCTTGTCCCCCATCCCCAGGTCCACACATTTCTTCACCATTCTCACATGTGAGACCAAGTCAAAGGTTTTGCTAAACTCCAGATACAGTGTGTCCACTGCCTGTCCTTTTTCTGCAACTTTCAGGACCCACTCAAAAAAGTCAATCAGATTTGTCTGACACAACCTCCCCAAAATGCTTTTTTTTGTCCTGGAATACATGGGCATCCAGCGACTCCCCCATTCTCTCCTTAATAATGGCTTCAAGTAATTGCCCAGTATAGATGTCAGTCTGACTGGTCTATAGTTCCTTAGTTCATCCCTGCTTCTGCTCTTCTGCAGGGGTACCATATCAGCTGCCCTCCAATCCATTGGCACTACTCCTGTTTCAAGGGAACAACAGAAGTGGAGGTCTACCTGCTGCATTTCCTTTAGCATTCTAGGGTGCAACCTGTCTGTGCCCATTGATTTGTTATTCATCAGAGCACATAGGCCATCTCAGCACCCTCTCCTCAGTGATTGCTTCCATGTTACATCTGACCCCCGCCCCTGTCCTTTTGGCCATGACAGTGAGTGCATTAAGGCAGTGGCCCCTTGTCCTCTACCATGAATACTGAACAGAGATACTCATTTGGTATTTCCCCTTTTACCCTTAGTAAAGGAATATACATTTTTCTGGTCTCTGACTGAGACCACTGGCAAGGGGTTATATTATGTATCAATAGAGATCGGGAAAAAGATGAATCTTATTCAACTGCCCCCTCCCTGCACACATACACATACTACAGCAAGTGCCACTACATGACACTTTTTCGTGCTTTCAGTTGACAGAAACAAATATATATACATGGCCTAGCACTAGCATTAGCACAGAGAGTACATACCTTCAGCGCTACTCACATCCCTGACCTCCAGCTCTGCCTACTTTTAGTACTGCTGCAAGCTGGCAGCATGACTCCACATCAGTACCACTCCCCTCATATTTGTGGTACTCCTACTCAGGGAGGGGGAAGTAAAGCATCTGGAGCTTTTAAAAACAAAGACACACTCAGGGAGGGTGGAGCATCAGAATTTAAAAACAATTAAATGCTATTCAGGGGTTTGTGGAGGAGGATAATGAAAATAAACCTTAGGGAGGGAGTTATAAAAAAACAGTTACATAAGGCCCATTCACATGGTATTTTCTGCACTGTTGTGAGTGGTGCAGAGCTGTTACTGCGTTGCTGCTTTTGTCATGTGAACACAGTCCACATGGCAGTATCTACATGCATTGTGTTTTGCCGCAGTCCCTCTTTTCTTGGGATTGTGCAGTGGTGTAAGCATTTCACACAGCCGTCTGAACAGCTGGCACCACTCACAATGGTGCCAGCATGGGTTCTTAATATACAGCACACATCGAGAAAAACAATACTCCAGAATCTTATTTTCATTACAGGCTTCCGATTCCAATATGGGTAAGAACTCCAAGCTTTTTTTTTCCATTCTGAATCATAAAAATCAGAGACATGTTGATTTGTACATATTTTTATATAAACTCAAACAGTGTTTCAGTATACAGCATGCAATCTTTTGACTATGAAGAAACCCAACTTTTTGCGCTACAGATCCAGGTCCAAGATTCTCCGCTCAGCACCTGTAGGTTACTGACCAGATCATAGCTGTGGATGCTGACAGTGGTCATAAAGTGTGTCTCTCCTGCAATGTCCATCCACCCGACGGAAGTTTGGCCAAAACACTGGAAGGTCAGTTGCACTGATGCAGGGGGTTGCTGGTAAGCACAGAACTGTTCTGTCTTCTTTGAGGACATCTCTTTCATCAGGCCACACCTTTGGAACAAGTCCTAATCAGTACAAAAAGCTAATAGTCTGGGTGGCTGAAGACTATAGGCTTACGATAGTAGGTCTTGTAGAACAGCTAGGCCAAACCTATTGTCAAGGCCCCTGGAATTCTGTGGTTCTGCGGTTGCAGAATTTGCCACAGAATTTGCATCATGCCGCAGAATATATATAGTGCTGCAGAATTCATTGTTTTTGGTGAATTTTCATATAAATATACTGTTTTTCCATAGTGTCAGGCTTTCTTTCCCACCTCGTTTATCCTGAAGCCCCTCCTCTATGTTCAGCATATGATGTCATCGATGACATCACATCATATTTAGCCAATGACAGGACTGCATTCTGCCAGAGAAATGAATAAATCATGCCGCAGAAATCAGAAAATGCTGCCACAGAAGTCAAGGAGCCCTGCCACAGAAATCAGAAAATTCTGCCGCAGAACACCAGGGGCCCTGCCTATTGTGTGGTCAGTCTATCACTATTCATCTGTCTTTTCCCCCTCCCTCTTCTACTTCTGTCAAGGCCTGTGCTTTTAGGATCACTCCCTGTTGCCTAACACTCAGCCCTGTTCTACTCCCCTCCACCACCCTAACTTCATAAGCTCTGCACTCTCTTCTTACCCTCTGCTTTGGACACCTGTACCTCTTTTTTCACTATGTCCATAAACACCTTTCTAATGCTGCCTCTACTTCTGTTTTTCATACCCCTCAACTCCACTAGTACTGGTACCCCACTCATTTACCAGCATCGCCTCTATATGTTGGGATATATACCCCTTGGTGTACTCATCATCCAAAACACACTACTGTGCTCCCATGCTAGCCTCCCTCAATAATAATCGAGATAATATCCTCCTCATCCCTGAGTACCCCTTTCTCCTTCAATTACTCACATCCTGCATTAACACACCTGCTAAAAAATCCATCAGAAGTAGACGGCATTCGACTCACAAGCTCCTTGCTCACTGTCTTGCTAGGATTGCACTTCTCCTCCTGCTCCTAGCTGGGAACATACACCCAAACCCCGGTCCGCCCACCTCGGCATACGAATGACACAAGAAACAAGGCTCCATCATGCTGGCAACTCTTAACATCTGTAGCCTGCCAGCTAAGCTCGATGCACTCAAAGTCTGGGTGTTACAACATAGGCCAGATGTTATAGCCCTTAACGAAACTTGGCTCTCTCCTAAGGTCCCAGACAATGCTGTATCCATTCCAGGCTATGCCTTGTTCCGACTCGACAGAATTGCCAAGCGAGGGGGTGGTTGCGTCATTTATGTAAGGGATACTCTTAAAGGGCTAGTCATCCCATTAAAAAATTTCCAAAGCTGTATACGCTCATAAAGGGGGAACTAGAACACTGTTCAATTCACCCAATTAGTTGATTTATTAACACCACTGTGGAAGCCCCTAGCACCTCGGCAATGTGCCTTCAAAGGGGGCTTGTTACAATCTGGCAAGATCACTAGATTTAAATAACACTCCAAAAGTGACATCATAAATTAGTGCACCAATCATTGGAACACTTTTAAATTTTAAATAGAAAACTATCCCACTTGAAACCAATGCATAATGAACCACAAAAAGTTCAACAGTTAATCAATCTAATCACTTTAAGAAATCATTACTAAAAAATGTTTGCATAGTTCACAATCACAACTTAGGATGACTTATGTAGCTAATATAATATTTAAGCTAGGATTCTGTGTATAGAATAGGTGAGTGCACAACTGAAACATTCCATTAGGTAAAAATTGCTGTCAGGTTCACCTAACAATATAGGGATACACCAGTAAAATGCTTTAAATCCAAGTAACATCAGTATTGCATCTCTAGCCAGTTAGTTATATATTTCACATAGTCCTTACTAGTACTTGAAAAAGAAGAAGAAGCACACCAAGAAGCTGCTTCATGGCTCATCTATACCAGAAACAGTGTGTCCATAGGAAATCCTATAGAATGCAACAAAAGGAAAAAAGAAAGAACATATATTATCCTATAATAATCCTAAATCATACAGATAATATGTATATTTTACAGCATTATAAACTGGAAATATTCAAATAACCACCAAACCAAAGAAAGGAAAAGGGGAAGGGAGAAGGGAAGGGAAGGGGATAGGGAACAGGGGATAGAGAAAAAAGAAACAAAGAAAGAATGAAAAGGGGAGAGGAAGGAAGAAAGGAAGGAAAAGAAAGGGAAAGGGAAGGGAGGAAGGGAAGGAAAGGGAGGAATGGGGAAGAAGAAAGAGAGAAACAGCAAAAGAAAAAGAGGAAAAAGAAGAAGAAGGGGTAAAGTAAAGACTACAAATGACAGGATATCAAAATCCTAAAAGAAGGTACTTCACATTTATGTCACATAAACGGATTATACAAATTCAGTACTTCATATTCAATACTTTGGAACAGCCTTTTAGAAGTGTATATTATTTGTCTCTTAAAAAGGGTTTGAGGTCCCACCTGTCATTTAAGCCTTTAGGGGCAACCATGTCAACTTTAAAGCTCCATCTACTTTCTTTCTGTAACAATTTATTTGGTCTGTCACCACCCCTTATATCATTTTTCACATGTTTAATTCCCATAAAATTCAGATGGGACACATCCCCAGCATGTGTACAGGAAAATGTCTCCCTACTGGTGAGTCCATCTTACAATTAGTTGTGGACCTCAGATGTTCTTGAATCCTTGTTTTCAATGGCTTCACGGTCTTCCCTATATAATACAGGCTACAGGTGCACCATGGACTATACACTACAAAAGAAGTTGTACAAGTAATAAACTCTCTTACTTCGATCTGTGTACCATTAGGTAAATAGCAGGTAGATCCTGGATTTATATATTTGCATATACTGCACCTTCCACATTTGTGATTATCCTTTGGTCTAGGCGGTAACCACATTTTCTCTGGTTCTTTTTTGTTGAAAAACTGACTTCTGACTAATTTATCCTGTAAATTAGCCGTGCGTCTAAATGTGATTCTAGGTGTTGCAGGCAATATACTGCTGTATCACTTTTTAATATGTCCCAGCAATTCCAGATGATGCTACCCACTTGACCAGCTGCTGCATTGTATTCTAAGGAATACGTTATGGTGTTTTTTTCTTTTTCAGTTTCTTTATGCTTATCTGTGTCTCTGATGAGTTCCACTTGTGTTTTGTTCCTTACTTTTGCCAATGCCTCTTCCAAAACAGCATCTTGGTAACCTCTTTCTCCAAATCTGTTTAAGAGTTCCACTGATTGTTTTTCAGAATCTAGATCAGAAGTACAGAGCCTTCTGATCCTTATCAGTTGTCCATATGGTATTGCATTTTTTTAATTTACCTGGATGGAAACTATTACTTCTAAGTAAAGAGTTTATACTAGTTTCTTTTCTAAACCCTTTTGTTAACACCTGTTGTGAATCTATATTGCTCTCTAGCATTATATCTAGAAAGTTGATACATTTCTCATTCATCTCAGCCATAAATCTCAAATTAATCATATTCTGATTTAACCAATGGATAAAATCTTCTGCCATTTGCAGACCTCCACTCCAAATACATAGACAATCGTCTATGTATCTCCCCCATTGTATTATGTGGCAGGTGTAAGGATTTACCTCACTATTGAACTTTTTGTGGTTCATTATGTATTGGTTTCAAGTGGGATAGTTTTCTATTTAAAATTTAAAAGTGTTCCAATGATTGGTGCACTAATTTATGATGTCACTTTTGGAGTGTTATTTAAATCCAGTGATCTTGCCAGATTGTAACAAGCCCCCTTTGAAGGCGCATTGCCGAGGCGCTAGGGGCTTCCACAGTGCTGTTCATAAGTCAACTAAGTGGTTGAATTTTAGTGTTCTAGTTCCTCCTTTATGAGTGCATACAGCTTTGGAAATTTTGTATGTTTGAATTGAGGGTTTGTCACCCTGTGTATGCAACCACCTCCTGGTTCTGAATGCAGCAATTTGTTTCTTGGAGCTTTTCTGGTCATCCCATTACCACCCTCTGCAAACAACTCTCAAATCCTAGCAGTTAAAATAATCCTGGGTCAGCAGGGAAAATCCCTCACAGCTGCATCAGTATACATCCCCCCGCATGAACATGTTACAGGCTTCCAAATAATCACAGACTTCATGGACGATAGCACCTCCCATGGTGAGACAATTGTAATGGTTAACCTAAATGTTAACTGGCTAGCTCCAGAAGCCGACCCATATAAGGATGCCATTGCTGCCCTAGACATTACTCAAATAGTCCCCTCTCCCACTAGGTTTAATTATAAGTCTGGTAGTAGCTCTTACTTGACCTGATCCTCACCTCTCATCCCAGCAGAATCACTAACACGGAAGTTCTCCCAGATGCCCTCAGTGATCACTCCCCAGTTATTTGCCACTGGTCAAACAAGGCATCTAAACCTAAGTCCTCTTTCTCTTATAAAAGAATCTTAACAAAAGGAAAGCTTCCACAATTCCTTGCTGCCCTTTCAATGGTTGACTGGACACCCCTTGACTCCTTCAGCAGTGTTGACCAAGCACTTGACTTTTTCATTGCCCAGTTTAACAAAGTTTGTAACAGTTTTGCCCCCTACATAAATGCAAAACTCAATCTACCACTAATCACTGGATTAACTCAGAACCCATCTCCATGATGAGAAAAAGAGATAACCTCTGGCACTGAGCCATGGACTCAGGGAAACCACATGATATGCAGCTCTATAAGGTGGTTAGGAACCAGTGCTCAACAGCTATATGCAGAGCCAAGCAAGTCTTCTACAACCAGGAACTTACTAACTCCTGGAGAAATAGCAAACCCTTCTGGGAAATCATCAAGAGCCTCATGTGTAAACCAAGCAAATCCTCCCCCACTATGATTGAGGTTAACGGCTCCACTTTACAGGACCCCAAAGAAATAGCGGACTCCTTTAATCTCGCATTCACTGATCTTAGCAGTGTCCTTCCCCCAACTTCTTTGATAACTCTGCCAGGTACTGCCTCAATAATAAAATCAATCTCCACAGTAATACCCCCCCATTCTACTTTAAGAGGGTATCCATGTCTGAAGCTAAAAGATATCTTAACAAAGTGCTAAGCAAAGCCAGTTTCAGAAGCGATACCCTTGACCTCAAACTCCTTTCTCTCTCTCCCTTGACGTTGTCCTACAACCTCTCACTAAACTTCTGAATCTCTCACTCTCTCATAAACAATTCCCCCAGCTCTGGAAATCAGCAGTGGTCACACCTGTTCATAAAAGTGGTGATAGGTCTCTTCTCTCTAACTACTGCCCTATCTCCATCCTCCCACCACTCTCCAAGGTGTTGGAATGAACTGTAGCTGACCAGTTGCCTGAACACCTCAACAAATATAACTTATTCTGCCCACAACAACATGGCTTTAGAAAATCCCATAGTACTACCACCGCCCTGCTTGGCTTCACCAGCCATATTCATAAGATGATTGACATTGGCCACCTACTGGGTGTGGTGTTCATTGATTTGACCAAGGAATTTGACACTGTGAACCACCAGCTCCTGCTACGCTCACTATCCTCTCTTGGACTATCTAATGAAGCAACCAAATGGTTTGAAAGCTACCTCTCGGCAAGGAGCCAAAAAGTCAAAATTGTTGACTTTCCCTCAAGTGCCCTTCCTGTCTGCTCTGGGGTACCCCAGGGTTCCATCCTTGGCCCTCTACTTTTCAGCTTTTTCATCAATACTCTTCCTGCAACTTGCAGTAATAACTTAACACTCTATGCCGATGATGCAGTCCTCTTTTCCTCCCATACTGACCCCATCTCGCTTTCCAAGGTGCTACAGACAAACTTCAGCCTAGTTGAAACATGGCTTTTCCAACATAAGCTGTAGACGAATTACAAAAAAAACAAAGTCCATGCTGTTCCATAGCTTTCACAGCAAATACAGATCCATAAACTTCACCATACATAATGAACTTGAACAGCCACTTGAGCAAGTGCAGGAGTTTAAATACCTTGGTATTACCCTTGATTACACAATGTCTTTCAGCTCACATGTTCAACACACCTCAAAATCAGTCAACTCAAGAATTGGGGTCCTTTACCCCCACCGTTAGTGTCTTACCAAAGAAGCTATGTGCACAGCCATAACTGCCTCAGTCCTACCCGTCATTGATTACGGGCTTGTCTTCTATGGGGCTGCCATTGATACCACCCTAAAATGGGTCAAGACAGCCCTTAACAAATGCTGTAGACTTCTTACTGGTGCAGGGAAACATATGCAAACCTGTGATCTCTACAAGCAATCAAACTGACCCAATCTAAATAGCAGACTTGCCTACCAGACCTGCCTACTGGCTAGGAAAATTTGTCTTAACCTCACACCCCCTGCAACTCATGCTTTAATGTTGCCTGCAGTCACTGCACATTTTACCCTTAAACCAACATTTATTGTTCCATTCTGCAATACCAACCAGGCTCAATGTGCTTTGCACACCAGGGCCTCCTGCTGCTAAACAACCTTCCCCCAGAAATTGCAGCTGAAAACAAGCTTGGTCCATTCAAATGTAAACTCCGCCAGCACCTCACTGACCTCAACAGTTGTGACTGCTCTGCCTAGGCCTGTGGCTTTGTTTCACCTCTCCCTCTTCTCTTTGCCCTTGCTATCCTCTCCACTTCTCTCTGCCCCTCCATCCCCTGCTACTCCCTGTCTCTCTCCCACCCTACCTACCATTCTACCTCCTCTCACCTCCCACCTACCAATCCATCCCTCTCCTGCTCCTCTCCTCCTGTCTCCCACTCCCTATCGCCCTATCTCTTGATGCTCCACCCCAGACTACCTAGCACTTATCTTGCTGTTCTTGCACTTATGACAATGTCAAATCCTTTACTGCCTACCCCCCTTTTCCCCACCCCTCCCCCTCTTATCCCCCACCCCATGCTCCATTTATGTTACCCTAGGTTGGTTTTCATTTGTATATGTGTCTTGCTATATATACACCTGTATTGTTAATTGTGCATTGTTATTTGCCACTGACTGTTTGCTATTGTGCTAGTCTATACACATGTACTGTCTTCTACTACTAAGTTAACCTCCTGACCTGAATTGTATCTTACCTCTGCTTACTTCTGTGTTAACCTCTTGACCTTGTATTGCTTCTTACCACTGTTTTGCTTTCACCCATTGCAGATGCAGAACCTTTGTAAAAGAACCCTTGGTTCAAAGGTATTTGTAATCCTAGTAATAAATAAATAAATAAACAAACATCTTGTCTATGAGAGACAATGACGAGACTGTCAGCTGAGAGAAGGTGTGAACAGTACTCCATGTGGCAGCTGTACAGATCTCTGCAGCAGAAACATCCTGAAAACAAGCTACATAAGTGGCCATGCCTCTTGTGGAATCACCATGAACCACACCAGGAAGTTTCTTACCGTACTTCATGTAACAGAACATAATACAATGTGCTAACCATTTGAACAAGCACTGTTTAGAAACTGGGGTGCACTCTTTCCCAGGGGCTAATGAAACAAAAAGCTGCGAGGACTTTGTGCAGTCCTTTGTTTGGTGTGTATAGTACCTGTGTATTCTATGTACATCTAAGGTACAGAGTAATGCTTCACCTGGATTGGCATGCTCTGGATAGTATACTGGTAGGTGGATGGTTTGATTTAAAGTAAATTCAGACACCACTTTTGCTAGAAACTTAGGATTAGTATGCAAAGACACATTGCCTTTGTGGAAAATCAAATAAGGAGACTCACACAATAGAGCCTGCAGCTCTTAAATCTTTCAAGAAGTGATTTCAACTAAAACTAACACTTTCCAGGAAAGAAAGTGTAAGCCACAAGTCACAGCTGGCTCAAAAGGAGCCAAAGTCAGCTTTTTCAAAACAAAATTCAAGTCGTAAAATAGGACCGGATTTCAAATAGGAAGCGTTATGTGTAAAATACCTCTCAAGAATGTATGGGCCTCCTCCAGCTGAGCAACCGTGAGGCCATCCACAGGCACACGGAAAGCCGATAGAGCAGGAAAGCTGATATAGCAGCCAAGTGCACTTTGACTGAGTAATACTGCAGGCCTGAATCCAGTAAGGACAGCAGGTACTCTAGAACCTGACTGACTGGGCAGATAAACAAATCCAGGTTATGTGAAGCAGCCCATAAAGCAAACCGCTTCCATTTCATGGAGTAAGTATGTCTGGTGGACATTTTTCTAGCAGCCACCTGTACTTCGCTGTAATGTATGCTGTATTTGCACATGCACTTTGTGTCCCATGTATCCCATGTCCTATTTCTGTACTTCTCTGTAATGTATGTTGTATATGCACATGCAGTTTGTATCCCATGTCCTATTTCTGTACTTCTCTGTAATGTATGTTGTATATGCACATGCACTTTGTATCCTGTGTATCCCATGTCCTATTTCTGTACTTCTCTGTAATGTATGTTGTATATGCACATGCACTTTGTATCTCGTGTATCATATGTCCTGTTTCTGTACTTCTCTGTAATGTATGTTGTATATGCACATGCACTTTGTGTCCTGTATATCCCATGTCCTATTTCTGTACTTTTCTGTAATGTATGTTGTATATGCACATGCATGTTGTATCCCATGTCCTATTTCTGTAATTCTTTGTAATGTATGTTGTATATGCACATGCAATTTGTATCCCATGTCCTATTTTTGTACCATTGTTGTATCTGTGAAAATGTTCTCCAAATTGTATTACCTATGTGCCATCTCTATGGCCTGGGTCATGCCTGAAAATGGTCCCTGGGATCAGTGCACTTACCCGGTAAACAAATACATAAATAAATATGCCACTTTCTGTGATACCCCAAAGCAAGCTATGGCTATGTCTTCAGGTGGCATGCATGCAGATGCAGGGACTGAAAGTCCAGTTGGATTAGGGTTCCTTGTTCACGTGACAGGAGACCCTTGCACAGGGGCAGAGGTACTGGGGGTTCCACTGCCAACTGATGCAGCAGAGGATACCATATCTGCCAAGGCTAAAAGGGAGCAATGAGTATTAGAGTTGCCCTCTCCATCTTTAACTTGACTAGTACTCTCTAAATTAGCGGGAAGGGAGGGAGGGAAGGCATACAGAAACCTCCCTTTCCAAAAGAGGGACATGTCTCACCCAAATAATCCAGGTCCTGGAGCAAATGAGCAAAAACACGGTGGTTTTGCATTGTGTAGAGATGCAAAAAGGTCCAACTCTGGATGACCCCATCTTTCAATGAGTAGGTTGTCAACCAGTGAGGTAATCAGTTCCCATTTATGCATCCTGGACTGTGACCTGCTAAGTTTGTCTGCCAAGATGTTTTGGGCGCCTGGAACATGTACTGCTGATAGTTCTAGACCATGTTCCAAAGCCCAATACCAAACTTTCATGGCTTCCCTGCATAATAGGTAAGAATGAGTTCCCCCCCCCTTGCTTGATGATGTAATGTATCACACTGACGTTGTCTGTCTCTATTAACAGAGGACCTGGGGACAAGAGGTTCTGGAAGGCCTGGAGACCATATAGAACCGATCTCATTTCCAGAAAATTTTTATATGCAAAGCATGCCCCACCTGGTTCCATGTGCCTTGTAACAGCAGAGGTCCCAAGTGTGCTCCCCATCTTGATCTCACATCATCTGTGGTGAGGATCTGAAATGGGGAAGGATTCAAGAATGGGACACATTTGAGCAGGTTCTTGTGTCCTATTCACCACTGGAGAGTTGTTTGCAAGGGAGTGTCAGGGTGCTCAGCCCTGCTCAGATTCTTTGTGGTAATAAACCAGCAAAAGAGACAACAGACAAGTGGTATATTTGGTAATAAATGTGTTTATTACACAACAGTAATCAGATGCCCTAAAACAGGTCTTACCAATAGACACTGGGAGCTGAAAGTTTCCCAATACCCCTAAGAGTGAAGATGGTCTCAGACAGTCTCAGTGTGAATATGTAAAACAGCAGGTTATATACCCTGATAATTACTATGGTAACTAGAGACTAGATACACAAAATATGCCTTATTGGCTAAATGTTATGTGGCTCCACAATGTTATCTAAAGATATACAATATTCGTAAAGTCAGCAAAAACTAAGAACAAAGGACTCATACAAAGTACAGAATATAGTGTGGTGTTACATAAATCCTCATGATGGCAGTGTAGGCTATACAATGACTTCTCAGAAGGATAATAGAGAGCACATAAGTGTATCTCTGTACAATACTTGCAATAAGGTTTTTTAGCAATGTTGCATATACTCCTAAAGTGTAACTGGTTACTTATGCTTATACAGTAAGTACCAACACCCTAAGTATTAGTAATAATTAGATAATTGCATAGCATATAACATAACATAGACTGTCTGCAGTGCACAATGGGTATCCAGTCAGAGTGTGGGGACCAAGCATAACATTTTCTCCCTTGTTGCCTTACTCAAAAGGCACAACACTATGGGAATGTAGTGGGAGCAAGCTCCATTGTTTACAGACCCGATGCACAAGCCTTGTAAAGGAACCAGAGTTGCTCACAATGGGGGCCTATTCATGATGGCTATGGAAGCTGCCTCTGTCCAGTATTCATAAACCATGCATAGCACTGTGTGCAGAGCCACCATGTAAACATGCACACCATAGTGGATACGCAGTATGCGCAGGAAACCATACACACATGCTTGACTCAAGTTACATCGGAAAGGCGCATCATGTCCCCACATATGCAATATGCATTCTGAAAGCAGCCATAAGCAGCCTACGTGGTGCACACACAGCAGACGAGGCCAGCAAAATGGGCCACAGGTTGCAAGGCATTTGCTTGCTGCAACTACACACACCAGCCACATGCGCCAGCCATGCACACGGCAACACAATGCACATCGACTGCGCCAGCACACGTGTCAGCCACCTGCCATGTGTCACCATCACACAAGTGACAACACAGCCCATACAGCCAGCCCCAGCATAGTGTACATGCCAACCAAAAGGCAACACTGCACGTGGATGCACAGCACAGCATACTGTGATGCATATGCAGGCACACACACTGAGCATGCCATAAGGCCCTGTAACGGATACATGCAAAACACAGAAATACACACACGTGACGGCGAGGGCCATGCACCATTGCGTGGCCCATGGCACACTGGGCAGGTAAGGTGGTGCGCAAGCTGGCGATGATGAGTGCCAGACTGAGCTGGCATGTGCGTGACATGCGAGCCATTGTGTGGCTGTGGCCACTGCATGCCACCAGTGTTTACACCACACCTGCAGTCTGCCATGCATGACACATGCTGTTACTTACCGTGGGCCATACTGAGGGCACTCTGCTGTGGGCAAAGCACACCACCGAATGCGTACTGCATGGTGGGGGTGTGGCGGTGTGTGTGAGTGTGGTGCGTGGTGTGGGAAAGTGGCGTGTCCTCCCATCACCCTTCCCAGGTGATGCAGGTCCATGGGGTGTCAATACAAACTGTGGTGTGTGCAGTGGTGGGGATGTGTGCATGGCATGTGGCGGTGCTGGAGGGGGTGTGGGTGGGGGTGTAATGTCCGTGGCGGTCATGTGCATGTCAGCCGCACCACATCACTGGATTGCAGGCATCTGCAGATGTCCACCGTGTCTGTGCACCCATCCACCCTCTGCTGCGTGGCGTGCTGTGTCCGCTGCATGTGCGCCACCATGTGCCGCCTGTATACGGCGTGACTGCCAGGTAACCATGCTCGGTCCCACCTCCTGGTCAGTTCCACCCACCGCGGGTTGGGGGCACTGTCTGACACTGTAGTGCCGCTCATGTGGTTCCACAGGCATGGGGTCAGGTGTACTGGCCAGTGCCATAGGTTCAGCCACGGCAGGCCATCCCTGTTGGGTGGCAAGGTGGGCAGCAATGGCCAGAAGGGCATCTGTCATTGGCTCCTGTGCCCTTGCACCTGCAGCCACCTCATCAGCCAGATGTTCCTGGGCACAGGCACTGGTGGCCACCACTTCTTCCATCTGCACTTGTGCCCACATGCCCACAGCCATGCTTTCTGCCAGCTTCTCCTGCACCCGCACAGACCCAGCCATGACCTCTGTGAGGCGGTGCATGGCCTCCGTAAACTCCCTTGTCACCTGCAGGCAGTTCTGCTCTAGACCAACAAGGTCAAGGTAATAGCTGGCTGGGATGGAGCCGCTGGTGCCTTGTCTGCGGTGCCTTGCGGGGGGGGGCCTCGGAGGCTCTAGTGTCCTGCTCAGTAGGTGCCGAGGTTCCCGCAGTTGTGGCACAGCTGTCCTCTGAGGGGATGGTGTTGTCTTTGCTGCTGCTGCTGTCCAGTCCTGGTGATGGCCGTTCTGCACCAGCACTGCTCTCCTGCATCTCCACATCGGCTGTTGCCTCTGTGTGTTGCCCCATGCCAGGGCCACTCTTCTCCTCCCACTGCTGCCACTCTGGTGTCCATTCTCTGTCTCCGCCGTGGTGGTCCATAGGCATGGCAGATTGCTTGGTGTCCTCCTCTTGTGTGGACACTGTTCCATGCTGTTGTGACCGTGTGTAGGATGGGGGTGATATCGGTTAGTGCGCCTGTGTGTCCATCTTGGGCAGCTACATGCTTCATGTTAATGGTAGTACCTACTTTCACCACTTGCACTCGGTGGGCCTCCACTGCCTCTTCCTCCTCCCATGCTGTATCGTCCCTCTCCGGCACTGTCGTCGTCAGGCACTGTGGGGTGGAGCATGACAGGTGGTTAGTGAGTGTTGCCATTCCTGTGGTTGTACCCTGTGCACCCACATCATGCTTACCTGGCATACTGTTCAGCCCCTCCGCCTCGCCATCCATGAGGACATTACT
This sequence comes from Neoceratodus forsteri, assembly GCA_016271365.2. NCBI lineage: Eukaryota > Metazoa > Chordata > Ceratodontiformes > Ceratodontidae > Neoceratodus > Neoceratodus forsteri. Next base: position 526,122,759 of record JADMNL010000022.1, read on the forward strand.
GATTGTGTCTGCCATCTGCTGTTCTATGGGTGTCAGGGGTGGGTCATGGGGTGGTGGTCTGCCACCTGTGGCACCCTGTCACTGGTGTGACCTGCTCAGCTGATCTTCACCTGGGACCGGAGGTCACGCCACTTGTGCTTGATGGCTGCCAGTGTGCATGCCCCTGGTCCTGCGGCGTTGATTGCCACCTGCAAGTCCAGCTGTATTTGGTCCTTTGTCTCAGCTGGGGTGCTTAATGACCACTGCCCAAACAGCATGTCATAGTGCTGCCTGATCTCTGTGATGAGGATGGCCATCTGTGCCCCCATAACATTCGGGGACCTCTGCCTCCTCCTGCCACCACCCCAACCGTGCCGTGTCGACTGACATTGCTGGTTGGGCCCGTTAACTTTTCCTGCCACTTCTCTCACTCACGGTTGCTGCTGCCTATTCTGCGGACATCCCTCTTCTGCACTATGCATATCACTGGCACGTAGCTGTTCCACATCGCATCTCTTTATATGGTGGGGTCAAGGTGCATTTCCATTGTGTTGTGCTGGCTCTGTCATGCCCCTGCACATAGCTCATGCCTCCTCTGTCTCCGCCCTGGACTCCTGGGGTTGTGTCAGCATGTGTTGTGCATGCCGTATATTTTGATTTTGCTGCACGCCTGCATTTACGTCCATTTCGTGCATAGCACTAGGCCTTCATGAATAGGCCCCAATGTTGTCTGAGCATGCACCGTAGGCAGCAAAGTTTTAGTATCAAAAATATAATCAAATACAGTTGTATAACAAAACCCTTAAAAGTTAAACTCTAACCAGGTATTTGAAAGTGCAGCACTTAAATCGCCATCATGGATGCGGGTGTTAAGGTCATCTCCAGCTTTGGAGATATTATTTCTGATGTAGATGAGATGGGTATCCTTTCTATCTGGAAGTGTTTTCAAAGATACTGTCAAAGGGTCTATATAGACATTAAAAATAGGCAAATACAGAGACAGAGCAAGCAAATATTCAGGGTCACTGTCAATAACATCTGGCTCCACAATGGGAACAGGAGTAATCATGGTGTGACCAATAATGGTAGTTTGATGAGGAATAAAACAAAAATTAGGAAACTTAAAGTCACAGGTTTTAAGACCAGATGAGAACAATTTATGATTTGTAACTATGCAATACTGCCCATCAGCGTTATATGACATTTTAACAGTAGCAACCCTCCATTTCTGCAGTTGAACTGGGCAGGTGAAAGATTGATTCGTGAGTCTTGTAGTCAGGCAATGAACCTCTTCTGTGTAATTCTGCTAAAGATGTCCAGTGTTGCCCATTGGTGAAGATGCTGTTGATGGTGCCCTGGGGTTATCAGTTTCATTGGAATTAATGTCCAAATCCAAAGTAAAAGACCAGTCAATGCTGTCCGGTGAATAGCCACACACTGGCTTGATGATGTCGAATACATCACAGCAACACAAGTACTGATATCCCTTTTTGGCAAAACAGTCTGTATGAGGAGCCACCCATGCTTCCAGGGCAGAGTGGGAGACCAGAAGAGGTGGTAGATTGATGCGTTCTCTGTAGATATCCTCATCAAGATACCCAATGGAATGAATAGAGGCTAACTGATCAAAAATAGCAGTCTCTGGATCAAAGCATGGTAGAGACACAGTAAAAGTAACAAGCATGGTATCTCTGGTGGTGCAACGATTGGCATTATAACATGGGCCCCTGTTGGGGTGACGTGTAACATCACCCAAATTTCTAACAGTAGACACTGGTATAGACATAGATCTGGACATGCACATTGTAATGCAAGTTGCAGACCTACAATGTGGACAGTACCATTTAGCAAGTCTCCTGTCATGAATAATATCTGGAATAAGTCCAGATTCCAGATCACAGAAGAGATTATTGACAGTGGTTATGACATAAGAGACATAAGCAGAGCACAAAAGTTCCTTGGTAATATATTGCTTGTCTGTCTCCTCGTTATTTTGTGCAACAAGTTCATTAATTTTATTCTTAGTGTCGTTAAACCTCCTGGCAATATCGTGCATGTTATACGCGGCAAAGTGTGCTTCTTGACTAAGCCCAGCTACACCATGCAATAAGGGTGGTAGTATATTATTCTTGATGCCATCCTGGAATTTGGCCATTTGACTTTTGACAGTGGAATATCTGCCTTGTTCCAGATTGACATGCCAGATCCGAAGAGTCCGCATATAGTGCCAGCAGCACCAGTGACAGCAGTGGCAGCCTCCTGCATGATGAGGAAGATTTGGGATTATTCTGGGTATAAGGGTTAGGTCTAGGCCTAAACAAACCTAAATTTCAATAGTATTCATATCAGCTACTGGATCTTGTGTGTGTGTCTGGTATGCAGCAAGACTATCTTGTAACATAGTACTGTACTGAAAAACTTAAAGAGATTTGTATTATGACACATACCAAACTCAGCCAAATTCTAACAAGTAAGATTAAAAATAACTAGGACGTGCATAAATTGCACATTGTTGACAAGTGTGCCTGAAAGGGCGGTGGCAATAAGACCACTGAGTGGGCCAGGTTCCTGTGGGGGACATTTAGTAAGTTCTGCTTCAGTAGGGGGCACTACAGACAGAAACATAGCTGCTGCAGCCATATAATTGTGAACACAAACGTCTCTTGTAGAATCTTCTGGAAACTTCTCACAAAAAGCAGGGCCAATCAGAGCAGTAGGACTATATAAACCAGAATGTCTGTGGTTTGCTTGGCGAATGGACAGAGTACCATTTGGGGCGATCTTAGTATTGGGCCAAACTTGGAAGATGACTTTGGAGAGGCGGACAATGGGGAGTGTCTGTCCATCATTGTTGGTTTGCCATTCAATTTGGAGGGATGATTGGTCAGAAGCCACAACTGTAGCAGTCAGGTAGGCATCCTTGCCTTCCTGAACAGTGATCAATTTGTTGGGAACATCTATGCTGACTCCTTCAGGGATGGTGGTAGGTTTTATTTTGTAGGGTCAAGTATCTTCCCTGAGGATGATCAAGAAGTGGAAGGAGTTGCCTTAGATGTTGATTACGTTCGGATATAGTTTTCGTATTCTCACCATGGATAAAGGGGAGTACTCCTAGAAGAAGGAGGACCAGATGCAAGTTAGCCATCTTGCAGGATTACCTGTAAGGAAAAGGAAAGGTCAGTAGGTACAATTCCACCCAATGGGGTTAGGAAAAGTAATTATTCTCTTTTATACAACTTAAGTTGATTAACATGCAACCACTTATCAGTAAGTTTCTTCTGCTGAAGAAGTCTAACTTGGTAGACTGCAGGACTGAGTTTATTAACAATGGGGTGGGGTCCTTCCCATTTATTGGAGAAGGGATGTGTAAGGTGAGCAAATCTGAGTACCATTACATGATCTCCAACTTGCCAGTCTACCTCTTGTGCATGTTTGTCAAAGTGAATCTTGGACTGTTGTTGGGCCTTGCCCATACGGTGTGCAGCATACAAGTGGGTTTTGATATCATCTCTGAATTTTGCAACATTTTTGTCTACAGACACTCTGCCTGCAGTGGCTGTGTTTAAGTCAATCAACAGGTGTTCAGGTAATCTCAAGGTTCTTCCAGTCATCACCTCAAAGGGTGTGCACTGGGTAGTGGCTGAAGGAGTACCCCTAACTGCCATAAGGAGTAAAAGCAAAAGGCAATCCCAGTCCTTGGGATTGTCCTCAATGAATTTGGAAAGCATTTGCTTAATCCATCTGCTAGCTTTTTTACCTGACCTGAGGACTGAGGGTGGTAAGGAATGTGGAACTTCTGGTGTACACCAAGAAGTTCAAGTGTTTCTTGCATCAACTCACCTGTAAAACTAGTTCCTTGATCAGAGTCTACCTTAAGAGGTAGGCCCCACCTGGACAACAATTGTTCTACCAGGACTTTTGCAGTTGCCTTTGCTGTGCATTTCCGAGTGAAGAAAGCATCAACCCACTTGGAAAATAGGTCAGTAACCACAAGTGCATACTTGTTCCTGCTGGTATTGGTCAGAGGACCAATAAAATCAAATTGTATCACAAGCCAAGGGCCAGATTGTCCCTGGGGAAGTAGTTTGGCATTTTGCTTGGTTGGGACTGGATTGTTCTGAGCACAAGTCAGGCAGTTCTCGATGTAGTGCTTGACATCCTTGGTGATGCCAGGCCAACAGCCAACAGATTTCAGTCTGTGGAGTGTATTCTCTACCCCCTGGCTCCACCAGTTGGGGTGTCATGGACCTCATGAATAAACTCAGATCTCAAGGCTTCAGGAACTACCCACAACTTGTAGTTTGAGTCATCAGGCTGATACCATATTTGTTTGTTGTCTTGTGACAGATGCAATTGGTTTGCATGTCTCTTGTAAGGGCTGTGGGTAGGCAATTCTTGTTCAGTTCCTTTGTCCAGGAATCTGAATACATCTTTCAGCTAAGGGTCAGATTTTTGTACTGCTAGGGCCACAAGGTGAGCCAGCTCCCATGTCTCCTCCCCCCACGCACCCTCTTTCACAAGAATGTCTGCTCGATTGTTGAAAGAATGATATGGGTTAGACTTTGAATGGGCCTTCACCTTGTGGATAAACAGTTTGTGTTTAAACTGTTGAGTCATGTTGTGAATGTATACAAAGAGTGCTTTGTACTTCATGAGAGTGCCATCAGAAGATGCAAAGGAGTTCTTCTCCCAGAATGGTAAGAATTCAGTTAGGGAACAACAGACCCAGTCAGAGTCAGTAAAAATGATGATATCTTCAGTACCATGTTGTATCAGTTCAAGAGCACAGGGCACAGCTGCCAATTCTGCATACTGAGAGGATGCAACACTGCAATGTTTGGAAACATGGACAGTGTTACCATTTGGATGCATGATGAGCACTCCAAATTAAGCTATCTGTTCTCTTAGATAACATGAGGCAGAGCCATCAGTAAAGACATGACACAAGGATGTGTCAGCAAGGAGTTTCAGAGTAGCAGGAAGAAAAGTGCATGGGTCAGGCAAATCAGGGTGTTGGAGTGCGCAGCCATGTGGTTCTCCTAGGTAAAGAAGACCATGGACTAAAATTGAGAGCATTTTGGCAGTGTTAATCTGTATGTTATGGTCCTGGAGAAGAAGAAGCCAGTGAGTCAGTCTGGTATTGAATACTGATCCACCCTTCACTCTGATAGCAGAAAATTTGTGGGTGTGTGGTTGATGTGTAGAATGATAGATGAATACCCAATGACATACAGGAAATGCTTGACAGCCGAGTAGGTGGCCAAAAGGCTTCTTTCACAAAGACTGTACTTCTCTTCCACTGGGGACAGCATTTGGGATGCATAAGCAATGGGTCTCAAAGAATTATTCACTTTTTGAGCAAGCACTGCAGACATGGTTATGTCTGAAGTAGCTGATTCCAGATGGAAAGATAAAGCTGGATTGGTGTTGACTAATGCTGGAGCAGAGGCTAAGGCCTGTTTCAGAAGAGTCACAGCGTTAGTGTGAATGGGACCCCAGGTCCAAGGGACATCTTTCTTCAAAAGCTGAGACAGAGGGGTGGCTTTTTATGCAAACTCACAAATAAAATCCCTGAAGTAGTTGACCATTCCCAGGAAACATTTGAGTGTTGCCACACTGACAGGGAGTGGCAGATCTTGTAGGCCTTGGATCTTTTTCCAGGTCGGGCTCCTGCCTTGTTCTGTTATATGCAGGCCAAGAAAGATGACTTCCTTCTGTCACAGTTGTGCTTTTGCAGGACTGCACTTGAGGCCTGTCCTCTGTAAGAGGGTCAGTAGTTCATCAAGGAGGTCTAGATGTCACTCCTTGGTGGCAGTTGCCAACAGTAAATCATCCACATACTGCAGAAGGCATTGTTGGGCAGAGAAACCCTGCAGGGCATCCATCAAAAGAGAATGGCTATTGTGAAAACCCTGGGGTAGGCAGGTCCAAGTGTACTGTCGACCCTCAAAGGTAAAGGCAAACTTGTATTGACTTCCCAGAGCTGGGGCAGTGACCAAAAGCCAGTGGAGATGTCCAGAGCACAGAACCACCTGCGATCTGCTGTTAGCAGTTTGAGCACATCTGATGCTGATGCTACAGTAAGGAAGCAGCTAAGAGTGACTTGATTAAGTCTCCTGTAATCAATAGTGAGTCTTCAAGATCCAGCGGGCTTTTTCACTGGCCAAATGGGTGAGTTGGCATTCGAGACACAAGGCCTGATCACACCTTGTTTGAGGAGTGACTGAATGGTTTCTCTGAGTGATGGTAAGGCCTCAGCAGGAAAGGAATATTGCCTTTGCCTGTCATGTGCTGGGCCTGGGATTTCAGTGACAATTTGCATTCTCCCATAGTCATGCTTGTGTTTTGCAAAAGCATCCATGTGCTTCTGCAGAATGGGTAAAAGTTCTCTGAAACACTCATATGTCTGGAATAGAGCTATGATGTCATATTTCTTGTCATTGGCCGCAATGGCGGCAACCATGTGGGAATCAGGAATCATGACTGCATGGTATCGTCCCTTGATTTAGATCAAGAGCATGTTGGCCACATCCACCACACAGCCATGTAATGCTAGAAAATCAATTCCCAGGATGCTAAGGTGATTACGTAATACCATAAGATCAAAAGTGTGATTCATGCTGAGGCTACCTATCACCACGGAAAGTACAACAGAACAGTAGGTGGATAGTTTAGTGCCATCTGCACCTTGTGCACTGGTCCTCCATCCGGTGGACCAAGAGGAATTAGCTGGATCCTCATCATGAAGTACAGACACAGCCGCATCTGTATCTAGCAAGATAACCAGTTGGCGGCCCCAAACCATGGCCTTGGTGCAAGGCCTTCGGTTTGTGTCAATTTTGAGTTTGTTCACAATATGGACTGGGGCATGTAAATGTCAATCTGAACTACTGTTGCCATCCTCAGGCTGTTCCTGAAAATGTAGGCCAGCTGGGTCTCGCCTGGCCTCTTCCAGGTCCTCAACAGGATACAAGGAGAGTTCAGCACTGGTGGTTGCTGCAGTGGACAAGACTTCATGATTGGGCCTAGTGTGGCCTCATCCTGGGAGGCTCCAGTGTCTCCTTGGCCTAGTGAGGCCTGGGCTGCCGGAGCTACTGCTGCAATGCTCACTTTGGGATAAAGTCCGCTACTGATTAGACCTTCCCAAGAAGAGTGTTGAGGTTGTTGTTCTCCTCCACTGTATCACGGTAGGAAGGGCACTGTTGATAGTTTTGATTGCCCCGATTGTCAATCTGTTTGGAATTAGGGTTGTTCCAATTCCGCCCATTCCTATTTTGATTGTGGTTCCCCCCTAGATCTGTAGTTCTGGTTGTCATCCAAGGGTGCTGCCTTTTTATCTTGGGCCTTGCCCTCCACTGTGTAGTGGGCTGTGGGCTTGCAGGTCGATTGTACAGCAGCCACCTTGGCTTTTGAGCCAGAATTCAGATCTCGGAGGTAGAGCTGGTAAACATGCTCGGCCTTCCTGAAAATTTCTGTAGATTTGTTTGTTCTGGGGAAATCCACAGGCTAAACCTTGTCATGGACAGCCAGACTCATATTCTGAATAAACAAGGTCTTATACTCAATTTGGTCAGTATCTGCATCCTCCTGCGAAAGAGTTTTGCCAGTATGGTAGGCCAGCCATAGCCTTTGATGGTATGACGCTGAACTCTCTTTGGCAGTTTGCTTCATGGGATAGGCCATCATGCCAACCACGCCTGGGGTGTGTGCGGCAATGAGTTCCGCAGCGATATCGTCAAAGGCCACATCCATGACTTGTCGAACTGCCGAAGGATCTGTACTTGGTAGCCTATCAGTAGACTGAGCATTTCATATTTGGAATGAACCTTTACCAAATGGCAGCTGAGATTGTCGCTGGCGTTCATGCAGCCTATGCTGTCAGCGATCTGCTGTTCAGAGTAGGCCACCTGAAGGGGATTATTCTGAATTATCAGACACGTATCAGGGAAGGGGTTTTGGTTTTGTGCACCGCGCAGGGTGGCCTCTGCTGCGGCATCAGCCACAGTACCTACAAGCGATGGCTGGGCAGCATCTTCCTTTAGCATAGCATCTAAGTGCTGTTTGAAGACCTGCGTTTGTTCCTTAGTTATCTCCGTCCAAACGAGGGCGGCCTTGATCATTTGATTGATCTCCTGTTTGTCCCCTTTATTCAGGGAGGCAATTGGAGGGGCTTCTTGGCCTCGACCACCCCCCCATCATGGGGGTCACCATCTTGGCACTGCACGTGGTAGTTGTCATTCCGCTGATGACGTAGGGACGCACCATTACAGCATGGGGATCTGCCATCTTGTGGGTGATGGGAGGACACTGGGCCACATCGAGGGTGTGGCTGGGCACCATCTTGGCAGCTGTCATCACCAGAATCATCATCGCCAGATGACGTAATGTCAGTGGGTGTGTAATGAAACCTGTCCATCGCTTTGACATGACCAGTCAACACCTCTCGCTGATGGCGCGGTTTCACCATCTTAAGTCTACATCCTTTGTGAATAACTTTAGCAATGTTCTGCTCTACACCTTTCACAACCTCTTTCTATAACACTCTATACGCGTCGCTCAATTTACAGTTGTCCCTAAGCTCCCTATCTAGCTTGTTACTTACCCGTTTCAGGTCCTCTCTCATCTCAAGCTCCTCATGCAATACCTCATTCGTATCTCTCAACAACTCATTCATTTGCAACACCTATTTCTTATCCTGTTTCAACCTATCACATTCCTCTCTCAACATGCATAACTCTCGATCATTACTCTGTACAGAACAGTGCAAAAGAGTCTCATTCTTATTATGCAATGACTGAAATTCTGCTTCAAGCCACTGCACGGTTTTCAAACTTTCAGATGCCTGGAATCCATTCTCTTTCTTAAGAGACGAGAGTTGCAGTTCAAGGGAGTGAAACCTCGATTCAGAGCCTTCCAGAGCAGCATAGAGAGCTATGACCAACAGCCCTTTAGCATCATGCTTTTTGGCTGTTTGCTTTGTTTCTGAGTACTGGGTTCAGATCCCCAGTACGGGGTTATCCGATCGATTTGCATCCTGATTGAAATCATTCCATCCTCCATGGGAGGCAAGAAAGTTAGAGACGTCAAATCTCAAGTCTGCACAGATATTAGACATAATGGTACCAAAAGAAAAGGTTTTTGGGAAACACACAATGGACCCGTCAGTGGTTAACCTGCTGTGTATCGATTCACAGTGGTTGAATGAACAGATGGTCAGGCATCTGCACTCTCGCAATCCCGCAATTCAAAACTGCCATTGAGCAAGGTGAGACAGCATCAGCCTTGCTAAGTAAGCAGCCAGACTTTACAAGATGCTACGGAGTGAAAGGTACAGGCAAGGTGATACAGGTGTGTATACCTGCTTACTACCCACAAGGGAAGGGTAAGCCAACAAGTCATGAAACTTTGCTAATTTAGACCACCTGCACACGGTCGCCAATAATGTCAGGATGCTCAGCCCTGCTCAGATTATTTGTGGTAATAAATCATCAAAAGAGACAACAGACAAGTGGCATATTAGGTAATAAACTTGTTTATTACACAAAAGTAATCAGATGCCCTAAAACAGGTCTTACCAATAGACACTGGGAGCTAAAAGTTTCCCAATACCCCTACGAGTGAAGATGGCCTGGATGGTCTCAGACAGTTTCAGTGGGAATATGTAATACAGCAGGTTATAGACCCTGATAATAACTATGGTAACTAGAGGACGAAATACATAAAATAGGCCTTATTGGCTAAATGTTATGTGGCTCCACAGTGTTATCTAAAGATATACAATATTCGTAAAGTCTGCTAAAACTAAGAACAAAGGACTCATACAAAATACAGGATATAGTGCAGTGTTACATAAATCTGCATGATGGCAGTGTAGGCTACACAATGACTTCTCAGAAGGATAAAAAAGAGCACATAAGTTTATCTCGGTACAATACTTGCAATAAGGTTTCTTAGTAATGTTGCATATAATCATAAAGTGTCCCTGGTTACTTATGCTTATACAGTAAGTACCAACACCCTACACCCGAAGTATTTGTAATAACTAGATATTTGCATAGCATATAACATAACATAACATAGATTGTCCATGGTGCACAATGTGTATCCAATCAGAGTGTGGGGGCCAAGCATAACAGGAGATGTGACTAGAACCCTCTGTTCTAGATTGTCTGTCAACCGATCCCACTGTACTCTCAGGATTCACTGTGGAATCTGCATGTGCAACCTGGCCAATAGCACAGTAACAATGGCCGCTGCCATCAGTTCCAGAAGGCAGAGAAACATCCTTGCTGAGACATAATGACTGTCGTGCACCAAATGTGCTTGAGCAATGTGGCAGTCTGCCCTGTTCATAGGCAGGAACACTGAATCCTGGGCTGTATCCAGAACTGCCCCTATGTGCTGCAGTCTTTGGCAAGATGTCAGAACAGACGTTGGTATGTTGACTGTCAACCCCAGAGCATTGAACATCTGTCTGGTTCGAGCTAAGGTCTGCAATAGTTGGTCCCTGGAGTGGGATTTTAATAGCCAGTCATTCAGGTAAGGAAAAACATACAGGCCTTCCCTTCGAAGGGTTGCTGCCACCACAGCCAAGCATTTGGTAAAAACTTGTGGCACAGAAGTTAAGCCAAATGGCAACACTCTGAACTGGTAATGTTTCCCTTGAAATAGGAGCCTCAGATTTTTTTTGTGAGATGCCCGGATTTTGATAAGGAGAACGTAACCTTCATAATGAGGGAACAAATCTAGTCTCCTGTTTGCGATAGGGGAAAGAGACCCTGTAGAGTAACCATCCAGAACTTCTCATATGCTATGAAGAAGTTCAGATCTCTTAGCGCTAGAATAGGCCACAGATCCCCTGTCCACTTTGGGACAAGAAAGTATCCGGAATAAAAACCTGTTCCTCTGTTCTAGAAGTACAAGTTCTATTGCCCCTTTTTGAAGCAGAGTCTGTATTTCCTCTAGCAACAGGGGCATGTGCCCTGGTGGATATGTTTATTTATTTATTTATTTAAATTTTGGTAACCGGGTAAGCCCACTGAGACCAGTGGTCCCTTTTTCAGGGGCGACCTGGGATTAGTTACAGAGTACATAACTTGGCAACTTTACACAGTAGTTTTAGAAAAATACATTGAAGATTCAGCGTGTTCATACATAGTAGAATAGTGTAAGATGACATTAGATAAAGTGCATAACAGGGAGTGTGATACATAGGAGCAACAGTAGAGCAGCTTTAGCAGAATGCTTATTTAGACACAAGGGGTACATAGATGGGTAGTAACATACATAAGTTTATAGTTTGTACATAGTCCACAATAGGGTACATCGTTTGGCACAGAGAACAGAGGATGCCACTAGGCTAATAGAAGTGTAGGGCAGTTTCAAGGCACCTTAGCAGTGCATGCAAGGGAGTTATAGGGAAAGCAGTAGTAGTCACCGAGGTCGCTGGGGAACGTTGACCCGAGGCTAACGGTTACAGCCACAGAGGCTCAGCTCCAGGAGACGCTTAAGGCCCAATTTAAATGCTAGGAGAGAAGGCTTGTTGACTAGAGTTTCAGGGAGGGCATTCCATAAGAGAGGGCAGGCGTAAAGGAAAGGCGCTTGCCTTGGTTGGAGCGAACCGGGGGATGGCAGGTGGCATCTAGCTGAGGATCGAAGGATGGTGCTGGATCTTGGGGGTGAGTAGATCGACAGGAGGAGAGGAGGCCAAGGAGGAATTTGAAGGCCAGGCAGGCAGGGGAGTAGGTCAGCTTGTGTCGGAGGGAGGGCCATTGAGGTCCGCTGAGTACCTCGCAGTGATGCCTCCTGGGGAGCGAGTTAGTAGCAAGCGAGCCACTTTATGGTAGAGTGTGGTGAGCTTGTTGAGCGTTTCTCCGGAGAGACTGCAGTAAGGGGCTCCATAAAGGATGAAGGGAGGAGATTGTAGTTTGCATTGCGCTGATAGCCTCGCCAGAGAGGAGTTTCCCAAACGGTAGAGGAGGCCTATCTTCTGTGGACAGTTCGGTTAGGGAGATGATGTGTGATTTATAGTTTAGTTCTTGGTCGAGGAGGACCCCTAGGTACTTGAACTGATCTAGGACCTCAACCCTCTTCCCTAGGGAGGAGGTGAGCTGGAGTAGATCACTTCTGTCAACGCCGAACCGTCTGGTCCCAAACAGGACGGCCTTGGTTTTGTCATCATTCAGTTTTAAAGAATTTGCAGAATATGTTGTCACCACTGGTGGATGATCTGGAGGGTTGTCCAGAACCTCCAGAGCATGACCCTTCTCTATAGTCTCCAGAAGTCAGGCGTCTGTAGTCACCTCCCTCCATTGGTCCAAGTGGAGGGATAAGTGACTCCATACAACCACCACTGGAGGTAAAGGTGGCTGAGGAACATATAAGGAGTCATGCTGAGCTAGTGGGGGTGAAGCCACCAGCTCCACTACCTCTAGATGCTTTTGAGTGGGCACTTGGGGTAGTGGTGGTGACTGGTAAGGCCCCTGCACCTTTATCTCTTCCTTGCTGTCTGTAGGCCAGGTGCTGTCCCCTGACAGAAGATGAGTGAAAGTTACCCCTGCTCCTACCACTGGGTTGGGTATGGTACAGGAAGTGTACTGACTTGAGAGTCCTGCCAGATGACTGAAGATTTCTCAAAGTGCCTTCTACATCCTGGTCGAATAGTTTCTGCTCTCTGAATGGTGCATTGAGAACTGCTTACTGCACATCAGTTGCAAAATCTGCTACTTGGAGTCAGGAGTAGAGCCTGCGACAGATGCTACAGGCCACAGCCCTGGCATAGGCATCAGAAATATCATATGCTGCGCAGCTCAAATGCTTTCCCACATCAGCACCAGCAGCAAGAGTTTTTATTAACTCTTGCTTAGTAGAACCCTCAGGCAAGGCTTGTGCAGCAGCCTTGGCATTCTTCCAGAGGGTGTTCTGATGTTTAATCATGTGGACCTGGTAATTAGCAACACATGGGTCCAATAAGGCAGAGGCATATGTACATTTGCCTATGACCTCCAACCTCCTGGATTCTTTTTTGGGAGGAAGAGAACATAGGGGCCCACGTGCCCTGGACCTGTTATGAACAGTTGTGCTCACACTGAGTCATTCACAGGTTGGTCGGCATAAATGGGCTTTCTAGAAGATGCAGAATTCATTTTGTCTGCCTTTCTAGGCACAGTTGGTATATTGTTTGGCCTATACCAGGCTGCATAAGTGGCATCCTCCAAGGCTAGAAATAGTGGAGGAACCACAGCACAGGGAGATTCTGGCATCTCTAGAAATTCTAGCAGGTTCTTTTTGGTAGAATCCTGCTCTTCTAAAGTGAAGCCCATGTCAGTTTGCATTTGCTGCCTCATGGTGAAAAATGAGGGATCCTCTGGAGGTGATCTTGGTGTGTTGACAACAGAGTCCTCTCTACAGGAAGAGACTGTAGAACTGGTGCCCTGTTCATAGTGGCTCTCAGCATAGTCCTCCTCCTCCTGCATCATTAGATCAGGGTTATACTCATATTCATTGACTCTATCATGGATGGGAATTAAAGACCACATCGGCAGTGGCTGAAGAGGTCTATTTGGCAAGGGAGTACCTTGTAGCATCGATAGGGTATTTGTGATAGTCTCCATCAACAGCACCCTTGGAACAGGGAGGCCAAGCAGTAGATGTCATATCATGTCTGAAAATGTGATAAGCACTGCCTGAGCATCAGCACTACTTTGGTTAGGCACGACTGAAGTAGTCAACATCTTAGGTTGGATCTCTGTCAATGACGGCAACGTACTGGCCATAGTAGGCTCAGTAGTGCCCATGCTTAGCCCCAACCTTGGAGTCTGGTTGACAGTTGGGGAGGCGGTTGATGTTGCCACCAGAGTGGTCGATGTCAAAGCAAAGGTTGCACCTAGAGTCAATGGGGCGACATGGAGCGCACTGGGGAGGCCTCATCCTTGTCCTGGTGCTTGTGTTTGTGACTCCCCAAAGCTTTTTCCCGGGACTTTGACAACTGCAATTTGGTTGATGGGCTGAGGGATGTGGATTTTTCTTAGAGCTGCTTCTCCATTCTCTCAGCGGTCTTTAGGAGCAGGAATTTCTACAAAGCCCCTTTTCTGCATCGCCTGGTAGTGGAGTTGAATCCCCGGCAGATGTCACAAACTTTCACAAGGTTTACTAGTTTTTTTTTATTAGGCATAAGAAGGCATACACCCATGAAGAATGTCTCCCACAGCTGTGTGGGCATATTAATTTGTACCAGTCAACCAGTACAGATATTTGTTAAGCAGAGTTTTAAACTGTGCAAATTGCGTGACTTTAACCACTTCCTGTGGTAATTTATTCCATGCCTTGGCAATATGTAAGGTGAAGCAGTGGTCTCTTTTATTTGTGATGGCCCTCGGGACTACAAGTTGGAAAGAGTGGCTCCTTGTATTAACTTTCCTTCCTGTGAATTGAAAACCACACTGTAATGTTAAATCAGGGTTTTGTAAAATCTTGAAAAGCTGCAATAGGTCACCCCTATTTTCTAGACTAATCAAGCCAGTTTTGACCAACCTTTGTTGACATGGAAGATGTTTTATGTTTGGTATAATTTTAGTGACTCTGTGTTGAACTTGTTCCAATAGATTTATGTCATGTTTAAGGTGTGGGTTCCAGAAGGGAGAGCAAAAAACAAGATGGGGCCTAATATATGTCCGATATAGTGGCATTATGCACTGCTCGCTTTTGTTGATGAATGATCATTTGATATTGTTTAGTAACATGTTAGCAGTTTGGGTAATTTTTTTACAATGATCAGTGGGTGTTAAGTTATTATTTATAAGTACCCCTAGGTCCCTTTCTTTTGCTGAAGTTTTTATGGGAGTGTTATTTAGAAAGTAAATATAGTCAGGGTTATTTCTTCCAAGATGGATAACTATGCACTTATCAGCATTTAGTATCATTTTGTTTTTATTTGTTCAGTGTTAAATTTTTTTAAGCTCCTCAGTCAAGGTTAAATGTTTTTCTATTGTATCAACCTCCCCTCCTATCTTTGTATCATCAGCAAATTCTGTTATGTGGTTAGTGATGTTGTAGTTAATGTCATGTATGAATAAATTAAACAGTGTTGGGCCTAGGACAGAACCCTGAGAAACTCCACTGCTCACTGCCCCGGTTGTAGAGAACTGACCTCCAATTCAAACCTTTTGGATTCTACTAGACAGACAATTTTGTATCCATTTTACTAGTGTGGAGCTCAAACCAAGACCTTTAAGTTTGACAATCAAATCGAGATGGGGTACTTTGTCAAATGCTTTTCCAAAGTCAAGCAATATGACATCAACAGGTATTTTGTTATCAAGGCTTGCCCACACCGGGTTTTAAAAGGTGATCAGATATGTAGTGCAGGAGTGTCCTGCAGTGAATCTGTGCTGATTAATATAATTGAATCCCAATGATACCAACTCTTTCTCAGTTTTGATTTTTTCTAAGTGCTCCATAGTTTTGCTGATGACTGAAGTCAAACTGATAGGTCGATAATTAACAACTGAACTTCTGGATCCCTTCTTGAAAATGGGGATGACTACCAAGTTTTTGCAGTCTGAAGGGACCTCACCCAAGGATATTGATTTATTGAATATTAAGGACAGGGGTGTAAGTAAGCTAGATGAGAGTTCAACAAATTAATTTAGGGTTTATGTTGTTGGGGCCAGGAGAAGACTTAATGTTCAGTTTGTTATTGGCCATAGTAATCTCATCTTCGGAAAAGGTAATATTTTTAAAGGGAATGTTGGTTGTAAGTTGCTTTGAAATTGTGGACAGATTGTATACAGAACAAAAGTACCTATTAAAAATATTGGCTAATTCAAAATCGTCTGAAACTATGTTACTATTTTCCGTAATTAGGCCTATTTCATTGAAGTGTTTCCTTTAAGTATTGACATATGAGTAAAAGGTCTTGTTATTGTCTCTGGTATGGGCTATTTTAAATTCAGTTTTGTTTTTCTCTATTCATATTTGTTTCTTTAGGTTTTTTAAGGTGTTTTTATACTCAGTGTAGTTTTCAGTAGTGTTATTTTTGTAGGGTTTTACATGCACTTTCTTTGTACCTGATGAGTTTTTTTACTTCAGTAGTCTCATAGTAGTTTCAAAGCATGTAGTAGACTTTTGTCCATATTGCTTGCTGATCCAACTAGCTTCAAGTTTTGTGTTTAATATTCTCTAACCTTATTTTGACTGTATTCGTCTAACCTAGCTTTAAAGGTTTCCATGGTCAGACTTTCCACCACCTCGATTGGGAAAGAATTCCAATGGCGAACCACTCTTTGACTAAACCAGAATTTTCTTTTGAGTGAATTCATTTCTGCTGATTTAGTTGCATATTGTGTGTTCTAGTTTCATACTATTTTTGTTTGAGTTTTAGTCCTAGTTCTAGTTCTAAGCTTAGCCTCTGTTCATGGAAGGATCTATATACTAAAATCATATCACCCCCTCCATCGCCTATATGCAAGTGAGTACAGATTTAGGTCTCTTAATCTTTCCTCATAGGGTCTGCCTTCATCACTTGTACTGATCTGGTTAGCCTCCTTTGTACCCCTTCCAATCTTGCCACCTCACCCTTCCGATAAGGTGCCCAAACCTAGGAACAGTATTCCAACTGCGTTCTCACCAGTGACCGTTAAAGGGGGGATCAAGATTCCTCTATTTCTGCTTGCAATATGCCTAAGGATACAATTAAGTGCTTTATTTGCTTTCTTTACAGTCTGGTTGCATTGTGGACCACAAGTAAGGTCCTTTTTAACTATGACACCCAAATCCCTTTCTTCCACAGATTGCCTCAGCAGTCCATTATTTATATTGTATTTTAGTTCTAAGTTTGTTTTTCCCATATGTAAAACTATGCATTTTTTCATTTAATTTTAACTTATGTTTATTTGTCCAGTCATCTATGTAATTTAGGGTGCCCTGGAGCTTAGTTTGATCCTGCAGTGAGTTAACAACTGCCTCCACTCTGTAGTCGTCAGCAAACTTAATTAACCATATGTTCTCAGAATTACATTGTAAGGATGAAATATATAGATTAAACAAACATGGCCCCAACACTAACCTGAGGGATCCCACTTGTCACAGAAAGCCAGTCAGACAGCTCCCCCTGTATTATCGCCCTCTGTCTCCTCTTATGTAACCAAGATGATATCCAGTAATAATATTTGTGTTTATCTGCAGTGAATATAGAGAGTCTATTAATTCCTGATGTGGAAGCTTGTCAAAAGCCTTCAAGAAGTCCAGTTGTACCACACTTACTCAGTTCCCTAAGTCTAAAGCCTTACTCACCTTCTCATAAAAATGTAGAAGGTTTGTTTGCCATGATCATGCCTTTGTGAACTCATGTTGGTATGGATCCAACAGTTTATTTTTAGTCAGATGGACAAGCATGTGATCTTTTATAACGCCTTCCAATATTTTACCTATGAGCGATGTCAGGCTCACTGGTCTATAGTTCTCAGGGGAATCCTTTTTCCCTATTTTAAAGATGGGAACAATGTGTGCCTCTCTCCATTTATTAATCCCCCCCCCTGTAGTCCACCATTGAGGGATCCTCCCATTATTGTTAAATTTTGTAATTTGGGGGACATATTTGGACTCAGTTCGACATAACCTGTTCTTTAATCAGACCACTTGACCTCAGTATAATTATTGCCCATTTGTAGTTCCCAATTGATGATGGTAAGTGAATTTCTGATTTTTTCAGTCAGTTTTGCTATAGTTATTAATTGTAGTCAGACATTTAGTTTTTGCTATAGTTAAATTCATGGCAAACATAACTATGTTGTAGTCACTTCCTCCTAAGGGGCAGGTAATCTGTATTTCAGACAGTGTATTTTGAACATTAGTAAAGAGTAGGTCCAATGTGTTTTCACCTCTCGTGGGTTTATGAATTAGTTGTTCCAGACCCACTGAGGCTACTGCATCAGCAAATGCAGTTTCATTATGATTAGACCCAAAATGTAGTTCCCAATTCATACCAAGGTAGTTGAAATCTCCTACTATGATGCATTCCCCCATGTCTGTAACTTGTATAATCTCATTTATAAGGGCTTTATCATAGTCTAGTGACAAATTTGGTGGCATACAGCAGTTTCCCAGTATTAGTTTTGGTTTATTGTTTTGTGGTTGAATTTACACCCAGATGCTTTCTAACTGTTCACCTGGTGGGTTTGATGGAAACAATTGATGACACTTGATATTGTTTGTAATGTAGATACAAACCCCACCACCATGTCTGCCATTTCCATTTGTATCGAAAAGCCTATATCCTGAAATTTCTCTGAGCCATTCATTTCAGTTGTCCCACCAAGTTTCTGTAAATGCAGCTACATCCATTTTATCTCTATGCATTATGGCTTCAAGTTCTGAAACTTTGGTGTGGTTTGGACTTCTAGCATTGGTGAACAGTATGTTGAATCCAACTTTATTAGTTATTTAATGCTTTACAATTTTTCCAGGAGTAGGATGAGAACCCAAGTCCCCCACAGTTATTAGTCTATTTAGTGCTGTGAGAATAGATTTGTTTTCCAAAGACAAAGTTGCCCCTTTTACTAAGGTGGAGCCCATCCCAGCAGTAGAGGTTGTCATTATTTTCAAAATTCTCCCAGTGGGTCAAACAGGAGTAGTTGTTTTGAATGGTCCACTTATGTAACCATTCATTTATGACTTTAATATTTTGAATTTTTGCATATCCAGCTCTTGGAACAGGCAAAATCTTGGATAGGCAAATAGAACCTTTACCTTTCAGTTTGTTGCTTAAGTTGATGTAATCTTCCTTAATGTTTTCAGTACTGAATTAATTTATATTATTGGCACCAGCAGGTACTATAACCAGATGATTAACACCAGACTCTTGTAAAATATTGTCCAGCCTATTGGTAATGTCTGCAATGCAGGCACCTCTGAAGGTACTGCAGGTTCTGTTTGCCTTACCCTGACCACAAACTACCCTGTCAAGGTATTTAACCAGAGAATCACCCAATAAGTAGATCTGTCTGGCATAATGTCCCCAAGATTCTCAGTTTGTAGAGGGAAAGAAGGGGCAGAAGTTGTAATGTGGCTGGTGGCCAGGGCAGAGTGACCTCCTATCAACTGATCCTTAAGTGATAAATTAGAAGATTCAAAGTTATCTCTGGTTTGCTCTTGATTGATTAATGAGTCTACTGTTTCAATTTCCATTTCTGTCTGGCGTGAACTTGGACTCCCACTGACTTCATTAGGAACTGATGAAGTGGAGGAAGGGGTTATAGTATTAGTTTTGGTAGAGGTGTTATTTTCTAGACTTGAAGAATGTATGCCTTTTAATCATTCAGGAGTCATGTTATCACCCAAAAGGGAAAAATGATTGCATAGAGTTAATTCAAATTCCATGGCCCTTTTTTGGTCTGTGCCTGGTTTCAACTAAGGTCCAGTCCCCATCTTCAGGAGAATTTTCAATGGGTTTGTGTTCTCTGTCTCTTTTTTTATTAGTGGAAAGACAAACAGGAATAGTAAGTATATTAAGGGGGGGAGGACAGCTGTCCCGAAAGATAAGTTGCTTGAAGGAGTGGAGTTTATGAAGTTTGAATTTATAATGCTTGCCTCATTAATTGACGTAATTCTCAGGTACATTTCTTTTTGGTTGTTTATGACTGAGTTTAACTTAATCCTGAAGGTACTGATCAGCTCTAATATCTCCATATGTAGGTATTTACTGCAGATAAAACGTTCCCGGGCACTATTATTTTCAAGTAAAAGGTACATTGAACATTTGCCACATTTTATTTTATTAAATTTCTTTTTATCCCTCCTTCTCTCCATGGGCTCTGCTTCTTTGGCAGCACCTATGAATATCTGCCCCCACTCCAGCTACCTGCCTGTGCCTCCGATGGACCCCCCATGGGGCCGGGCCTCCCCCCCCAGGCGGGGATGAGGTGGGGCAGGCAAACACTCCGAGCCATTCACGTTTCATTGGGGGACCGCAGGACCAGGCAGGCAGTAGCCATTAGGGGTCTGCCTCAGTGCACCATCTACTCAGAGCCCGCAGAGTGTTTTTCCCTGTTCACTGTGGGAGTGGCACATACCCAACGCCAAGGTATCACTGCCGATGTCGCCACTCCCACTCCCCCTAGACATCTGTTTTATGCTTGCTGTGCCTCTGGCTTTCGCCAGAGGCCAGGCAAGAGCCAAGCATGGGCCCCCCTCCCACCCGGGACAGGAGAGTTGTCCTTCAGACACTCAATCCTCTCCTTCCCCTGCAGACCCCCCAGAGTCATTCCTGAACCTGGGTCGCCGGCATGATGCAAGGTGTGGTGTCCAGTGCCTCAACCCTCAGTGCCACCGGGCCAGCCTTTGCCACATATTAAACCCCAATCACCATCTAAGGTTTTAATAATGTCTGCCATTGTAGACTGATTAAAAAGCAGTAGGAAGAAGAAAGAGAAATACTGTTTTTTTGTTTTTGGTTTTAGCTAAAGTGAGTTTAATGGCTCGTTGGTCTAGGGGTATGATTCTCACTTCGGGTGCGAGAGGTCCCGGGTTCAAATCCCGGACGAGTCCAAAAGTCATAAATGGAGTCCACTCTGAAGAAAGGGGGGTTACTAGTGGGGTACCACAGGGTTCAGTACTGGGTCCTGTCCTTTTTAATGTCTTTATAAGTGACATTGCAGAGGAACTGGAAGGAAAAGTATGCCTCTTTGCAGATGACACAAAGATCTGCAACAGGGTTGATACAGAAGGAGGCATAGAAAGGATGAGAAGGGACTTGGCAAGGTTGGAGGAATGGTCAGAAGTATGGCAGCTTGGATTCAGTGCAAAGAAGTGCAAAGTAATGCACCTGGGAAACAAAAACCCAGGGGAAAATTACACAATGTGGGGGAAGGTAGTAACAACGACAAAAATGGAAAGGGACCTGGGGGTAATCATAACAGATGACCTTAAGGTTGGCAAGCAATGTGAGAAGGCGGTAGGGAGGGCTGGGGGGATACTGGGATGTATAGGGAGAGGTATCACCAGCAGAAAACAGGAGAAGATATTATCCCCCTGTACAGACAATTGGTGAAACCCCATCTGGAGTACTGCATCCAGTTCTGGAGACCCCATCTCCGCAAGGACATAGACAGGATGGAGGCAGTTCAGAGGAGGGCAACTAAAATGGTGCAGGGTCTGCAAGAGAAGCCATACGAGGAGAGACTAAAGGAGCTTAATATGTATACCCTTGAGGAAAAGAGGGACATGATAGAAACGTTTAAGTACCTCAGTGGAATCAACAAAGTCCAAGAGGGTAGCATCTTTCAGAAAAAGAGATGTGCAAGAACAAGGGACACAATCTGAAGATAGAGGGGGGACGGCTCAGGGGCAATGTGAGGAAGTATTTTTCACAGAGAGGTGGTGGACGCATGGAACAGCCTTCCTGAGGAGGTTGTGGGGTCTAAAACTGTGGGAGAATTCAAGAATGCATGGGACAGACATAAGGCAATTTTTGTGGGGGGTAGGAAGAAATAGGCTGTTAGTTAAATAGGACCTGCAGCTTATCCTCTAGGTAGAGAAATGGGCAGACTAGGTGGGCCAAGCAGTCCTTATCTGCCGTCAAAGTCTATGTTTCTATGTTTCTATGAGTTCACAAGCAAACACTAATGACTATGACTTACACAATACGAATCAGATGAGTGGCTAAGTAGGGTTTCAATAAATGCCAGTAAGACACCCAAGGAATCAACAAACATGGACTGCAGAAAACTTACAGAGTCAGGCCCTTGGTCCCCTGGTATCCGTCGGACATGCCTGACACATGCACAGACACGTGTCTCAGTGCACTCACCCTGCTTGCTAGGGACGAATTAATAAATATACCGTGACCAGGAAATGGCAATCGGGGTCATAAAATGCACACCACTGCAGAATACCTTTTAGTGGTAGAAAAACCACCAACCAAACCAGCCAGTACACAGTGTCAGTAATTAAAATGCCTATACCAGGTTTAAAAAAAGTATAAATACAGTGCTGAAAGATGTTGTAGTTTTAGGGGAACTACCCTGAGACTACAGGACCCACACTACTTTCTGTTAGTCTTGCCTTGTGGACAGGGACCCGTCATGGATTCAATACTCAAATGGAGCTCTGGTTTTGTAAATAGAAACATAGCATTTGACAGCAGATAAGGACCACTTGGCCCACCCAGTCTGCCCATTTCCCTGCCTGATGGATAAGCTGCAGATTCTAGTTAACCAATAGCTTACTTCCTCCCACCCCCCCACTAGAATTGCTTTATGACTGTCCCATGCATTCTTGAATTCTCCCACTTTTCTTGATTCCACAACCTCCTCAGGAAGGCTGTTCCATCCATCCACAACCCTCTCCATGAAAAAATACTTTCTAACATTACCTCTGAGCCATCCCCCCTCTATCTTCAAATTGTGCCCCATTGTTCTTGCACATCTCTTTTTCTGAAAGATGCTACCCTCTTGGACTTTGTTAATTCCCTTGAGGTACTTGAAAGTTTCTATCATGTTGCCCCCTCTCCCTCCTTTCCTCAAGGGTATACATATTAAGCTGCTTTAGTCTCTCTTCATATGTCTTCTGGTGTAGACCCTGCACCATTTTGGTTGTTCTCCTCTGAACAGCCTCCATTCTATGTCTTTGCAGAGATGGGATCTCCAGAACTGCATGCAGTACTCCAGATGGGGTCTCACCGTCTGTACAGAAGGATGACAACTTCCTGTTTTCTACTGTTGATGCCTCTCCCTATGCATCCCAGTATCCCCCCAGCCGTCCTTACTGCCTTTTCACATTGTTTGCCCACCTTTAGGTCATCTGATATAATTACTCCTAGGTCCCTTTTTATTTTTGTTGTTGTTAGTATCTCACCACCCCACTGTGTACTCTTCCCCTGGGTTTTTGTTTCCCAGGTGCATTACCTTGACTTCTTTGCATTGAATCTGAGCTGCCATACATTTGACCATTCCTCCAACCTTGCCAAGTTCCTTTTCATCTTTTCCACCCCACCTTGTGTATCAACCCTGTTGCAGATCTTTGTGTCATCTTCAAAGAGACATATTTTCCTTCAGGTGCTCTCAATGTAAACACAAAGACATTAAAGAGGACCGGTCCCAGTACTGAACCCTGCGGTACCCCGCTAGCTACTCTCCTTTCTTCACTGTGGACTCCATTTACTATTACCTTTAGCGTCCTGTTGTCCAGCCAATTTTCTATCCAGGCTACCACCTTGGGACCCACTTCAAGGATGGCTAACTTGTATATTAATCTTTTGTGTGGGACTGTGTCAAATGCCTTGCTAAAATCTAGGTAGACCATATCCACAACCCCTCCCTGGTCTACTACTTTGGTCACCCAGTCAAAGAAATCTATTAGATTCATGTGACATGACCTTCCTGCTGTGAATCCATGCTGCCTTGGGTCCTGTTCCCCACTGGCCTCTAGGTACTCAACAATTCTTTCTTTCAGAAGTGATTCCATCATTTTACCTACCACTGAGGTCAAACTAACCAGTCTGTAGTTTCCTGCTTCTGCCCTGCTCCCACTTTTGTGAAGTGGAATCAAATCCTCCCTCCTCCAGTCCTCAGGTACCACCCCATCCTCCCATGATTTGTTAAAGAGAGTAGTCAGTGGTGTCACTAGTTCTACCCTTAGTTCTTTTAGAATTCTGGGGTGAATCCCATCAGGCCCTATTGCTTGTCTACCCTCAGTTTCAAGAGTTCTTTCAAAACTCTTTCTTCTGTGAATGGACTGGTATCAACCCCCCCCCCCCCGTCCAGAGTGTTTCTCTTGTTTGGTTTAGGTACCTCCCCATCCTCTTCTGTTGTGAATACTGAGCAGACATATTCATTCAGTATTCCTGCTTTTTCACCATCACCCTCTGCCCACATTCCCTCCCCTTTATTAAGTCTCCACATCCCTCCCTTGGTCTTTCTTCACTCCCTAATGTACCTATAAAAGGTTTTATCCCCCTTCATAATGGAACTTTTCCTCAGTTTGAGCCTTTGCTATTCAAAATGCCTTCCCTGCCTCTATCTGCTTTAACTGATAATGTTCTCTGTCCCGCTCCTTCTGGGTTTCCTTATAGTGCAGCTAGCTCTGTCACTCGGCTTCCTCGTCCAACACACAGAGTAGCTTAAAGTCAAATTTTTCACCTTGTGATTGTGAAAGAGGCCTAAGCAGCAGACACAGATGTTATGGGAGTCTCCTGTGTAGATCTTCTCTCCACACTCGCAGTACTGGAAGAGTTTAGATAGCCCTTTCAATGACATACAGATCGCTGAAAATCACTATAAAAGTGATTACTTAGGTTATAGGGAAAAAAAATGTTGGCTATAAGCAGCGTTGTTTCTGCAGGTCTGATGTGCCTGATCAACGGCAGGAAAAGAACTGAGGAGAGGAGAAGCCTTGCACTTTTATGTGTACACTAACATCTGATGTCATCATGGGTGGCCCCTGGCTGACTGCTTGAAAACGTCTCCATGTGGTCCTAGTGCCCAGTGGCTACAGTTCAAAGGTGTGGTCTAATGAAAGAGATATCCTTGAAGAAGATTGAAAGAGTCTGGCTATGCCTTCCAGTGAAAGTGAACTTTCTTCTGGCCCTCTTCTGGCAATTCCAGCAGTGAAGGGGCTACTTTACTGACACGTTATTTTTCTATTTATTTTCTACAATTTTGTAATTTATTTAAAAACATTTTATTTATTCAACCTAAAACTCCTTTTCTAACCATAACAATACCATCCAGCGTGGGTGGTATGGGCTATACCACACCTTTCAGGGGTTATAAGGCCCCCCACCTGTGGCGTCGGACCTCTTTAAGCCCTTGGGCAGTGTGGTATATTCCAATAATACCCACCCCGTTGGGTGTTATTGATTACTTATCCTCCTCCACCACTCTTTCCACTTCTTCAGGCCAACTATCCCCCCCCCCAAGATTTACCGTACTTCTGAATGTAAGGGAAGACCTGGCAATTTTATTTGTACGGTGCACTATCCCAAAGGCTTAGAGTACTTACAAGTAAACGGTTAACAATTTAATAAACAGGGAATACATATTAAGTTATATAATTAATATGACCATTCACTAAGGAATGCATAAATATGACCATTCACTATGGAATGCTGTAGGCCTGCTCCATCAGGTATAAAAAATAAGGCATGATGGGGTGTGCATTAAACAGTTCTAATGCACAGCCAGGGATATAGTTAGGCATGAGGCTGTAGGCTGAATGCCTTCAGCTGCAGGCTAAGTGCCTTCAAACATTGACCATGTATTAGAACTGTTTAATGCACATCCCTGGAGTGTCTTATTGTGCTTATAAAATGGGGCATGGTCATTCGTAGGTGTGAATAAATTACACTTTATAGGTTTGAATAATAAATTAGCACTTGTCATTGCCACGGCTCATGACCCCCTCCACTTGCTTCCATCCTCCTAATATCCAGATCATCCAACCACCTTATCAGGTTCCACAGTGTTTCCCTCTAGGCATAGTACCACAGATAACTTTCCACTGAACCATGCCAGTAGTAAACAATGAGCTTACCATGTAAAATTACATTTCTTCTGCACCTGTTGTTAATTCTACTGTCAACATATTTGTAAGGACTGATGCATGACAATGACCATGGCTGTAACCTGCTCACACACCTGAAACTACTCTGTAACCCAAGTCTGTCTCTGTATGAAAATATGTATTGTTATCCTGGGTTGCCCCTGAAAAAGGGACCTTCGGGGCTCAGTGGGCCAACCCGGTCACCAAAGTTTAAATAAATAAATAAAATAAAAACATCCTAATGACATCTGTAGTAAAATAGTTCCTCCACCTACTTTGCTATTTTCTTAGGTGAGGACCTTTGTCCTATTGTGGTCTCTGTAGTTGTAAGTGTAGTATTGTGGTTGTCATGGCTACCCCCAACACACATACACATGCGCACACACATGCTGCAGTTCAGTGTGCTCCTAAGCATTTAAAATGCTTTCTTGTTGTTTGTTTTTTTTTTGGGGGGGGGTGTTATTTATCAATGTGAGGACAAGTGACCAAGCAGCCATGCATGAGGAAAGCCACGAGCTGTTCAGTGGAGCCGCAGCATGTTTCTTCCCAAACCTAAAGTAAGTCATTTGAATTGAAGGAAACAAGAGGAGCTGCTTATCTGCAGTTTTTCTTGCTCTTTGTGAAGCTGCCTATGCCTTTTAAGGGCAGCATTTGATGACTGTTGGCGGGGGAAGGTCAGAGTAAAATTGATAGCCCAAGTAAAAGTTAAAGCAAGTGAGTGGCAGGCAGAGGCCAGTGGGCAGGGAACAGATCGCAGAAAATAAGTACCTAAACAGTGAGACTTTGTTTTTAATTAACTTTAATGTTTTGTGCTTGAAACTGAAGGAGCAATCGAGTAACTGGGAGGGGGGTGTCATCGGCTGCTACAGCAGCAGTTGGATCACAACTGTGACAATGATCATGACTCAAACAGAAGAGCAGATCGTCATCTAACAGCAAATTAATTTACTTAAAAGAATACATATACTACTACTTTGCCACTTTGTGAGCCACAAAGTACTCTAAGTCTTACAAGTACAGATAAAATGGGGCGATGTACAGGATATGTGAGCTAAGCAAGGTAGAAAATGGCAGCTGTAATCCTTTGAAAATTTTACCAGCCCACAGATTTCACTGCAGTCCTGCATCCAGCTAGCCACCACTTGTTTTTAGCTGTGCATTAGACACTTCTGATGCATGGCTAACAACCAATCAGGATGTAGGATTTTCTCTCCCCATTTTTTAAAACATTTTAAAGCACTCTTAAAAGCTTCCTCTGAAACAGCAGCATAAAGAAAAGGTGGCTGAGAATTCCATAATAAAGGTGCAGCCACCCCAAAGGCTTTGTTCCTGGATAACTTTAGCCTTGAACAAGGGATCACCAACAAGCTCGCCTTGGTGGTGCAAAGACGGTATGCAGGGGCATAAAGGGACAGATCCTCCGGGTAGCTGGGACCCAAATCATAACAGAATGTAGCATTAGAATGCTTTATCTTCCTTGTTCATCCCCTACGCTGTCCTTACCTCTGCATCCAACTTTGCCCTCTTAACCCTCTTGTTGGTGTCTCTCATCCTGGTCTGATACACTTCCCTGTTTTCATCTGTTTAGCTGGTCTGGCAATTTTTGAAGGCCTTCCTTTTCTATCTGATGGTCTCCTCCATCTCCTTTATGTTCCAGCTTGGTTTCCTTCCTCTCCTCTTTTTTTCCTACTATCCTAATAGAGGCTTGTTGCTTCAAACAACCATTTTAATCAATCCCCATTTACTATCCACTCCTGCTACCACTCTGCCTCCACCAACTTCTCCCTTACCAAACCCCTCATGCTACCAACATCTGATTTTCTAAAGTCTGAAACCTTAGTTTGTGAGTTCTTGCTTTCTGCCTCTATTTTTATGTTTAACCACACAGTCGAGAGATTGTTGGTTACCAGGGGTTCCCTCACTATGACTTCTCCAATACCATCCTTATTTGTGAGAACCAAATCCAGAAAGGTCCCCTCCCTTGTGGGCTCCTCCACCTTCTGTATCAGGAATGCATCCTGTAGGGCCTTTATCAGCTTCTGACTTCTTGCAGGTACTGGGATACTTCTGTCAACATCTGATATGCTGAAACATCGCATTATCAGCTCATGACGCTACCCTCTTTATTAACTCTCCCTACTCCTTGTCCAATTCTTCCATTTGAGATGGTGGTCTATAGTCCACGCCAACTCTGATAACCCTGGTAATGTTGAACCATTAACTACCTAGGTCTGTGGGAGACAGTCTCCAACCCAATGTGCATGGTATTGGTTAATCCTAGGAGATGAGGTTTGTATAGGAAAATACTATGCTTTATAAAATGGGTAGAGAAAATGTAGCGTCTTGACTGGTCAATACCCATGCATTAAATCAGCCTAATGCACAGGTAAAAAGAAGTCCTGCCATGCTGGGTGCGGCACCAATAACAAAACCATGTGCTCAGCTTGGAATTTTCAAACTTAAACCGCCACCATTTTTTCTCCCCATACACAGAAAAGTTCCTTTTTTTCTTCACAAACCGTGCAGCTAAAACACTCCTAACAAGTGTCAAATAAATTCCTTTATTACTGAATCAGTAATCAATGCCATTTTTTCACTGTTTGATTTATTAACAAAGGCACTGCTCCGCCACTCCCAATGTCCACCACCCTCCTGACTGGCTCGGTTGTAACCACTGACAACAAACACAGAACTGTCAAACATAGAACTGTCATTTAAAAAGAAATCACCAATCCTTTTTTTAATTAGGTTCTGTTCATGCGACAGCCACCGCCCATCCGCCTGCTTCCTTGTTTCTCAGAGTGAGTCAGTTATGATAATGGCACTGTGCTTCACTCCCATTTCATTTTTTATTAAGTTCTGTTTTTGCATGCAACCACCACCCCCCCCCCCGGACCTGCCTGCTTCCTTACTTTTTGGAGTGAGTCATTTACAATATTGGCACCATGTTTCACTCTGATTTTGCTTTTTATTAAGTTCTGTTCACGTGACAGTCAATTCCCACTTGCTCACTTCTTGGAGTCACTTACGTTAACAGCATTGTGTTTCACTCCAATTTTGACAGACTAGACAAATAGGAACTTGAAGCCGGTATCAGATTCACTCCTCCGAACTCCACATCATAAAACTTTGCTCTCATTAGAGCTGACTGAGCTGTCAACTACAGAAAAGGGTTTTTAGAAAAAAGCCATGATGATGCTTTTACCTCACTAACCACACACCTTAAACCATGCATGCACCTTCTATAGACTACACCGCTCTGTTGCAGGTTCTGTCAGACAAAAAACTTAATATGAGAAATGTAAAAAAGTCAAAGTAAATAAACAGATACCACTGTGTGTCTGTGTTGCTACATGGGGCAGTGGTGTAGATGCAAAACTACTGTACTATACTTTTGAAAACTACAGCTATGGATGACAGAGTAGGACAAATGTCCCTAGTTAAAAAAAAACAACACATCACGCTCATGCAGGCAGGGGAAATATTTTATTTATTTATTTAGCTTTTGTTTACCGGGTAAGCACACTAGGTAAAAAATTTCTATTTTCAGGTACAACCCAGGAGGTTACAAAAGTAAAAGTACAGAACAAGAAGATATAGAGGCAGTCATCTGGGAATCATGTACACAATAGTAGAGGTAATAACACAATAAAAGGCAAAGTACATAAGCTGGCCCGGTGGTGTAGAGGGCTGAGGCGATGGCGCCTTACCTTGACCCATGCTGGCGACCCAGGTTCGGGAACAAGCCTGAGTCGCCGGAGGTCAGCACAGTGGGGAAGGGCTGAGCTGGATGGAGCAGCCAACAGGCAGCTCTCCTCTCCTCTTCGGGGTTGGGGGATGCGGTATCCTTCAGCAATGTCTGCCCCCTGGTGGAGGCCAGGAGACAATGCAGGCCACAGGGTTCCCGGCGTTAGGCCAGTGGGGTGGGTGGAAGGGGGTCATTACCAGGGCTGAAGGCACATGCGCACCTCCACGCACATGCACCATTCTCCCAGGGCCCTTGGCAGAAAATGAAGGCCAAAAATGCCAGCAGCAGGATGAGAACCAACTCCCTGCAGGTGCCACACCCGGGCCGGGCAAAAAGGTAAGCCCCGGTAATTCCAGGTGACGGGGCTGGGGGAGTCGGTTGGATGGGGACCGTCCAGGGTTTTGAAAAAGTCTGACATGATTAAAAAAAAAAGCAAAGTACACTGCATAAGGGAATGAGCATTTAGGACAAGCCAAATACATTGCATAGAGGAATGAGCATTAGGACAAGCCATGATAACGGTGGAATTTTTAT
The DNA here is from genome assembly GCA_016271365.2 of Neoceratodus forsteri. Lineage (NCBI taxonomy): Eukaryota > Metazoa > Chordata > Ceratodontiformes > Ceratodontidae > Neoceratodus > Neoceratodus forsteri. The sequence goes on from JADMNL010000022.1 coordinate 526,152,556, forward strand.
ATACAGTAAATTCATTAAGTGCTTGAGTATAGTGAAAGATATAGGACATAACGCTTATCCAGGTACGAAGGTCAGGGAGACCATGCATGGAGTATGGCACACCAGGCACACTCAGGACAGTGACAGTCAGAGACAGATTTCAGGTGTGCCCATAGGGACCTCTTAAACGAGTAATGGGAAGTGGCACACCTGGTAAGCACTGGGAGAGTGTTCCAGAATTCAGGAGCACAGACTGTGAAGGCTCGGTCTCCAGACAGAGAGTGTGACTTTGGGACAAGAAAGGACTGTGAGTTGGTGGATCTGAGTAGGTATGATGGGTGGGCAGGTTTAAATAGTTTGGACAGGGCATGGGGAGTGGCGGAATGGACAGTTTTGTCAAGGAAGTTGCCAAGAACGAAGGAGCAGTAATTACATGGAGAAAGTCAGTGTAGCTTGCAATACAATTCACAGCATTGGTGAGGTGGGGGACGGTGAGGGCAAAGTGACAGACATTGTTGTAGGCCACATCCCACTTGGCAAGGCTAGCTTTTGTAGCTGGGGGGAAGTGGTGAGACCATATCTAAGTGTGGGAGAAGAATTCCTTTCTCAAGGGCAAGCGGTGCAGCTGCAGTTATGTTCCCCCTTGCCCTATAGGCTAGGCCCAGCTTGATATTTGTTGCCCTACAAACATTTTTGATATGTGAGGAGAGGTCTAACTGTGGGTCAAGCATGACTCCCAAGTATTTGAAGAAGGAAGTAGAGACTACAAGGGATCTATCTGAACTCATAATCATCAGAGGGGTAGTGTTGTTCTTAAACTTGGCAGAGGATCCAAAGAGCATGAACTGAGTTTCCTTTCGATGAAGAACAGGCTTATTAGTGAGGAACCAGGCTTATAGCTTATGGAAGTTAGCTTGTAGCTAATGGGTTATAATGTTGATGTCGTGCGAGCTACACAGGAGAACCAAGTCATCAGAAAGAGGGTCGTGCTGCTATGGGTAGTGACCTCCTGTGGGAAGTCATTTATAAATAGAGAAAATAAGATAAGGCCTAAGACAGATCCCTGTGGGACTCCAGCCTTTATGGAAACAGGTTCTGAAAGGACTCAATTGTATTTCACTAGCTGCTGTCTACCGGTAAGGTAATTTGAGAACAGGCTAAGGCCAGGCTGGACATGCCAAGCAAGCAAAGTTTTGCACACAAAAGGGTGTGATCAACTAAACTGAAGGCCTTGGAGAGGTCTACAAAGATGCACCTGTTAACATGCCAAGGTCAGTTGAAGTCCTAATTTCGGATGTGACATTAGTAAAGGCTGTTCCAGTACTATGGCCCATACGGAATCTGTGTCGCTCAAGGGTCAGCAAGTTATATTCGAGCAGATACTCAGATAGCTGCACCTCAACTACTTTCTCCAGTAGCTTGCTGACAGCAGACAAGATGGCTATTGGCCGGTAATTTTCGGTGCACTTACGGTCACCTTGCTTGAAGACAGGTACCATCCTGGCTACCTTCCAGATTGAAGGGACCACACCTGTGGTAAGAGGGAGGTTAATAATACGGGAGATTGCAAGCGCAAGGATGGGGGCCCCTAGTTTTAAGAGCTTGGGCTCAAGATTATCATGACCTGGACTACAGAATGGAGAGAGGCCAGCAAGGAGTTTACATGACTCCCTGACTGAGATGGATTTAAGATAGAAGGGGAGAGGAAGGAAGGTGACTGCAGCAGGGAGAGAGCTGTTGGGGGGGTGTAATTTTGGGTGTCAGCAGTAGTAAACTGAGTGGTGTAGGCTGACAGGTCCGAGGATTGGTTATGAAAGGTATTAGAGATGAAGATTTTACTGTTTTAGTATGTAAATCTCTTATGTTTAATTTTTACATACAATTAAAATATAGATACCCATTTTATAAGTGCAATAACATTCTGGGGTGTGGGAATAAGCCAATTTTAATGCACGGTCAGGACTGAAGGCACTCAGCCTGCAGCCTCGTGCCTTACTACACTCATGGCCATGCATTAGGACTGTCTAATACACACTCCATTGTGTCTTATTGCTTGCCTACAGTATCAAATGCCTTTGTTAGATCAATGAATTTAGTCACAACTAAATGACCTATGCCAATGCAGTGTTGTTGATAAGATTTAATAATGCAGTACAGTGTCATGTTGGGGACAGAAACTTTCAACACAACACAAAAACAAAGTTGCTGGACTCAGTTACAGATTGCAAGGTTGTGCTCACTGAAGACGACTTGGGAGGGTCGAAGCGCTGGGGCTGTTTGGGAGAAAGGCAGCCTTGAAGCAACGCAGTAATATACCTTAAAATTTGTAACTGAAACCAACAATTTTGTTTTGGGATTTTGGTGTTTCAATGAAACAACACCGAGCACTTCAATCTTTTGCTTGGACCGAATATTTTGCTCTCTATAGTGCGCAGCAAAGTTGTGTTGGAGGTTTCAGAGCTTGGGAGGGAGCCCTCCCTGTTGCTGCAGCAGCACTTGTTGCTCTGTGTGTGTTTCTATGTTGGGGACAGAAGCCAGAGTTAGCTTTGCAACATATCAAAAACATCTGTATGAAAATAACTGTAATTTAACAGGATCACCTTGAAAACAGGTCCTCTGGATCTAATGGTGTAAAGTGCAATCTTGCTGTATAAAAATACTGATTTTTACTTGCTTTTTACTAATAATTGGACAGCACCTAACTGATCTCATAGTGCCTTTGTACATTACATCACAGGGCTTAGGGAGGCAGTTTGGAAGAGTGGTTAGAGTATTGAGCTGTGAACCTGGAAACCCGTGTTTGAAACCCACAACAATCACTTTCTCACACTGTGACTCTGAGCAAGTCATGTAACCTACTTGTCATTAATCTCTCTCTCTCTGTGTAATCTTGTCTTGCTTACATCTCTCAAGACACTAAAAACTGTAGCAAAAATCCTTCCCCCATCCTCTCCTGGACTGTAAACCACTTCTGGATACTGTTTGCCTGAAAAGCACTATATATGTAACCCCTAGGTGGTGCTATCCCATGGGCTACTACCCCTGCTTGCTTGGCTACCAACATGTTAAGGGGCCTAGGTTCAGTGACAGGTGCCTCCACCCAAAGGTCTGGGTTGGTATTGGTCTGAATAACCAGGTCACAGCCCTCTGAGACACTGTGACACCCCTCTTGTCTCCTACTAGTGGCCCACACAATACACAATATGCACCTTCCCCACACCCCAAATATGCTTGGTACATACACTTATATTTAGCACTTACCCCCAGTACTGGTTCCTTCAGCTTGACTCTGGGGACCCCCTGTAAAATAAGGTGATACAGTACAACAGCAACAACACAATACCTTCAACATAAACTGACACCACAGTCATTGTGAATTGCAGAAACAAACAAATCTGATTTATTCAGGGGTCTGTAACAAGGAGGGGGAATAATCAGGTTAATTTGCTTGAACACATTAATAATCACAATACTGTGCATGCACTTAGAGTCCAACTCAGTCACACTCTGTGGGCACCCAGGATGGGGAAAAAGGCTAACCAGGACCGATACCCGGGGTAGGCCGGCGATGCAGCTGGTTGGGGCCCTGTGATGGAAAAATAGCATGCGCACACACAATTTGTAATCTGTAGCTGGAGGGCTCAGTTCATGGAAAGAAAAGCACAAGACAATCAGATGACACAGTTTGATTTAAGAAAAGTTGCAGGGAACTACCCTGATAACTACTCACAGTACCCAGGCTGAACACAGGAGGGATGATGCATGTTCTGGATTGCCAGAAGGAGCAGGGTAGCAAGACAAGACCCTCGTGGAGGGCCCAATGGCATGTGAGAGCAAGCGGATTCAGTCCGATGCAGCTGGGAACAGCTTCCAGCAATTAGCACACAGTTTACAGCAAGGGGGGATCCAATCACGATCCCCTTCCAGCACATAGCACATTCATATGTAAAGAAAGTTTACTGTACCAGGCAGACGACTCCTTGGGCCCGACTGCAAAATCACTGCTAAACCCCGGAGCACTACAGTAGCTAAAGTTCCTGACAGGCTGATCGCGTTCAGCAAAATCTTCGGTCTTCTGCAGGGTGAGCCTGGTTATAAATCAGCAGCTTGCTTCGTTCTCTACAAATTCAGATTCAGTCCGAAAAAGTCATCTTCTCCCTCTCAGGGCAGAAATCAGTCTAGCAGGCCAGAAGTCAGGCCTTCCATGGTTCTCCTGCACGAACTACGCCGCAACAGCCGCTCGAACACACAGAGCTCCTTCTCTCTCAGCTTCCAACTCGAATCTGGCTTGCCAGCAGACAGTTCAGGGGATTTCCCTTAGATCCAAAAGGCCCCACTGGCTGGTTCTGCTGTCAGTCACAGCAGGGCTCCCTCTATAGGTGCAAAAAGGTGCCAACAGTCCAAAAACTACAATTCCCAGAGTCTCACTCCACACAGCCCCATTTTAGCAGGCTCCAGTTGAGAGTCCCCACATACTGATTGGTCCAATTCAGCAGTTCAGGACCAAAATGGTGGAGTTAAACAGAAACAGTCCTTGCTGCAAGAAAGGCAGGTTAAAACAACTTACATTATCATCACTATTCTAAATAATTCCCAGCAATTAGTTACATCTTTCAACAGGGCTCCCTCTGCACAAGTAGCGATGGCAGAAATGGAGCGATTAGTCAGCGGCCCGGGTGGGATTCGGGCATAGAAACACACAAACCCCCCATTCAGATTAATTTGGACTGCAAGCAGGCAGCCCTTAAAGAGACAGTACATGGAGGCTTTAGAAGCACTCACTGGCAACAACATTTAAACAGCTTTAATGCTGAACACCAACCAGGTTGTGAGCAATTAGGTAAGCTCTTGGAAGACTTTTGGGAACCCCCATTTGTAGGGGGGTTACACCCTTCCTGGCCTGGGAAAAACTTGGCATCCACGTCAAGTGTGTACCTTTACAATAATTTTAACTGTAAATTATATACATTTATACCATCATCATGTTATACCAATCACATTTTATACATCAGTCAGCATACTTAACCATTACTATACATATTATGTATGCTTCATGTCACTATACCCATTCTGAATTATGTCAGATACATTTTACATAGATAACTTGTACACACACTATACAACTTCAGGTTATCACTTCCTGCACATGAAACAATGATAATAGGGGGCCCTTCCCTATCAGCTACCTTGGGGCTAGATGGGACAGGGGCACCATACGTGGAGGGCAGAACAATTAACCTGGAATTGGCACTTAGCTTAGTTTGGGCAGTGAGCTCTGGGACAAATACACTCCTTTATGGACCACACTGACAGGCAAATCCACAGGCCTCCCAGGGGAATCATAGCTGAAATGCACTACTGGTTTTACAGCTCGACCAGTCTTCCTGGGAGGAACAGTTACATTCTCTGCACTCTCCTTACTTGCAATGGGAGTCTCTACCTGGGCAGAACAGTTTGGACTTGAGGTACTGTCAGCCTCTGGATATGGAAATTCTGGGTCCACAGCACTTTGCTCACTTGAAAAGCACTCCGGCACTGGAAGTGAACTATCATGACACTCTAAGTACTCTTCCTGCTCTGGTAAGTCACTAGTTGGTCTCAGCTCATCTGTTTCTTCCTCAGGGAAATCACACAGTTCCACCATACATAGTGATTAAATATCATCAGATGTGACACTCTGCACTTCACTCTCAGGGAGCATTGGCTCCATGGATAAAGCTGGGGGGTTAGGCAGTCCAGAAGGCCCAGCTTCATCCCCATAATTGACCAGAGGGTTACCCTGAAACAACTGACTTAGTTCATAGGAAGGATAATAACCATAGTTACACTCACATTCATCCGAAGCAGACTGACAGTCATTCTCAATTGAGGTTTGCTGTGGAGGAAACCTTAAGTCAGAAACTACGGGGGCAGGCTTTCTCTGTTTCTGTCTTGCAGCAGCCCTTGTCACTGGTCCAGAGGGAGAAAGTTCTGGGGGCTCAGATTCAATCAGTATTTGACCAATGGGCAACAAGTGGTTATGATGCATTGTCTTGACATCCTTAGAGTTGTTTTCAGGTTGCACTTTATACACTGGCAAGTCATTTAATTTGCCTACTACGATGTGGGAGAGATGATGCCACTGGTCAGCAATTTTGTGTTTGCCATGCAGTCCCAGATTCCGCAGCAATAGACGGTCTCCCACTTGGAGCTCTTGGGCCATTACCTTTTTGTCATATCTTTCCTTATTAGCCAAATTTCTCTTTGCAGCCATGGTCTGAGCTAGTTGGTATGCATGATTCAATTGAGCTTTTAACTTTTGCATGTATTGTAGGTAGCTGTCAGCTTGGACCCCATCGGGGGAAACTCCAAAACAAACATCCACTGGCAATGGAGCCTCTCTTCCAAACATAAGGTGGTAGGGGGAGAACCCAGTAGCATAATTTCTGGTGCAGTTATAAACATGTACCAAGGTGCTAATTTGTTGGCTCCATCTGGGCTTGTCTTTTGGGTGGAGAGTGCCTAGCATGTCAAGCAGGGTGCGGTTAAAACGTTCTGGCTGTGGATCCCCCTGGGGGTGGTAAGGGGTGGTTCTGGATTTCCACACTCCCCATAGAGAGAGCATCTCCTTGATTAAGTGGCTTTCTAAATCTCGGCTTTGGTCAGAATGGATTCTCTGGGGGGTTCCATAGTGAACAAAGAAATTCTCTACCAGTACCTTGGCCATAGTGGATGCTTTTTGGTCCTTGGCGGGAAATGCTTGGGCATACCTTGTAAAACGGTCAGTGACCACCAGCACATTACTAATATTCTCCTGATCAGGCTCCAAACTCAGAAAGTCAATACAAACTAACTCCATGGGGGCACTGGTGGTGATGTTAACAAGGGGCAGCCCTCTGGTGCAAGGCCTTTCTCTGCAGGCAGTGACTACAAGTCTGTATATGATGCTCAACATCAGCCCCCATCTTAGGCCAGTAGAATCTAGACCACTAGATCGAGGGTTCAGTCTATACCGAGGTGATCCGTGTGGTTGTGTAGCACCAAGTCTCTGAAAGCTGTGGGCAAAACCAACTGGCATTTGTCTACTTGACCTCCTCTGTCTACTGTTTCTCTGTACAGCAACTTGTTAATCAATTTCAATTTAGGGCCTTCTTTGTACAACAATGCAGTTCTCAAGTCAGAAGATCGCAGGTTAGACACATCTTTCCCTGCATAAAGAGCTTCACGTGCTGATTTGATCATAGGATCTCGGGATTGAGCCCACTGGAGACTGTCATTGTCAAGCTGGGGCAGTGTACTAATATCTAATGCAGAGAAGTTGCAGTTAAGCAGCAGGCATACAAGTGTCAGAGGGCCCCAAGCAATCTACTAGACAGTCCACTGCATCTGTGGACATTTGTTCCCCTTGTCAAACTTTTGGCATAGCGCTCGAATGTCAGGTTCGGATAGTCTGACCCAATCACTTCTGGAAGCAGGCCTCCTGGAGAGAGCATCAGCATCTACATGATTCAGGCCTGCTCTGTATTCAACAGTGTAATCATAAGTGGACAATGCAGAAAGCCACCTATAGCCAGTGGCATCCAATTTGGCTAAAATCTTGCACATAGGTCAGAGGATTATTATCTGTCTTTACCAGTATCTTTGCCCCATACAGGTATTCATGGAATTGGTCAACAATGGCCCACTTCAACACCAGGAACTCCAATTTATGCACAGGATAATTCTTTTCGAATGGGGTCAGACTTCTGCTGGCAAAGGCCACTGGTCTCAGGCCATTCTCGTGCTCTTGATATAACATAGCCCCTAAACCTTGTAAGCTAGCATCGGTATGTAATACATAGGGTTTTGCAGGATCATCATAAGCAAGGACAGGAGCATGGGTGAGTTGGTATATGATTTTGTGAAAAGCAGCTTCATAATCAAGTGTCCATCGTGATCCAAAAATATTCATTTGGATGGCAATGCACTCTCTCAGCTTCAATGGAGGCCACTCCACTCTCTTGTATTTTTTGTTGGTGGGAGGGTAACCTTGGGTAAGAGTCAGAAGTGGGCGAATCACCCTTGAATAGTCCTTAATGAACTGCTGGTAATAACCACAGAATCCTAGAAATCTTTGCAATTCTTTTAGGTTGCGGGGCTGAGGCCAGGTGGTCAAGGCCTCAACTTTGCTAGGATCAGTCTCTATCCCCTCAGTGGACACTATATACCCCACATATTTTACTGATGTCTGAAAGAACTGGCATTTGTCAATGGACAGCCTGAGGCCGAAAGCTTCCAGGCGCTCCAACACTTTGAAAAGTCTGCTTTCATGTTCCTCCAACAAACTCTCAAACACTATAACATCATCTAGATATACTAGATACTCCAATAAGTTCATGTCTCCTACTGCATGCTCTATCAACCGCTGAAAAGTGGCTGGGGCACCCAAGATCCCTTGGGGCATCCTCATAAATTCATAGAACCCAAGTGGACATATAAAGGCTGTCTTCTCACGGTCTTCTGGGGCCATGGGGATCTGGTAGTACCCACTGTGAAGATCCAACACTGAGAACCACTTGCTACCGTCCAAACAGTCTAAGGCATCTTGAATACGGGGCATGGTGTATTGATCAGGGATGGTCCGCCTGCTGAGGGTCCAATAATCCACACACATTTGTACTGTTCCATTCTTCTTTCTTACCACTACAATAGGCGAAGCATAAGGGCTTCTGGATTCTTGTATCACACCAGCCGCAAGTATCTTCTGTAGGTGCTATCTCACATCATCTATATCAGCAGGTGCCAAGCGTCGAGACCTCTCATGAAATGGCCGCTCATCAAGCAGTCGGATATGATGCTCAGCTCCTTGCACAGATCCCACATCCCATTCCTTTAGCGAAAACACCTGGTCTCTCTGGGCAAGTTTCTCACTGATTCTCATCTTCCATTCTGCTGGCAATGGGGAGTCACCAAAATCAAACAAGTCAGGTGTCACTCTGTCATTCTCCCCCGAGTACTTGTTACTGGGTAACACTGCAGTGTCTGCGCAGTGCACGGTAGCCAGGGTGCAGCCTCTATTCACCCGAATTTCTCTGTCTAACACATTGTGAACCTGGACCATCACCCGTCGAGCATAGGCATGAGCCCGAGCGGGTAAGATACTGGGCTTAACTAGCAATCCTTCGGTCAATTTTCCATCGCCTGGAGCATCCAGCATGAGTATCTTGTTCTTGACATCCTTTCGTAAGCAGACCTCCCCTTGTAAGGTACACTGAGCATTGGGGGCCAGGATCATGGACTCAGGATCCTTCTTCCATACAACCCCAACCGGTTCATCCACATCCATCTCATCAGTATTCTTCTGTGACTCATAAGCATTCTTGATCAAGGCAGGAATCCTCAAAGCTCTACCAGTCCGCTGCCCCTGTGTTTCATAGCATAGTTGCGCCAACCTCCTGAACATATGAGCATTCGTACCAGTTAGTAAACAGACCCCATCGTACAGTCTAGTAGGGGGACATGCTAAGGCCAAGGTCTCCACTTGTTCCACCACTCCAGTCACCGAGGTGGGGAAAGACAACCAAATCCAAATGTATCCAGTCTAGGGGTATGCCTTTTCACTCAACCCCCAGACATGCAGTCTTTCCAAAGGCTGTAAAGGCACATCAGGCAATGCTTCTTGTACCAGTCTTGGAACATAATGGTTACTTGGGAGCCACTGTCCAGCACAGCCCTAGTAGACACTCCATTTACTTTTACTGTCGACTCCATGGAAGGACCCACCACTTTGGACCGCTCCGGCAGCACTGATCTGGGTGTCGATCTGGCATCCACTTTGGTGGCATAACTCTTCCAAGCAGCTTCCCCTGGTGGCCGACCGTTGCTCCATCGGACCTTAGCCAATAACCGAGCAGTAACTCTCCTCAAATTTTCTGGTGACTGGCAGGAAACGTGGGTATGTCCATCCTCCCTGCATTGGTAGCAGAAAATAGGCTCTCTAGGGTCTTGGGGGGTACATGGGCCATCTCTCGGTTTGGGTACCATAGGAGCATTTGGCGGCTCATCTTGGGCTGGGGCTTCTCATCCTTGATCCTCTGGACCTCCACCAGGGTGGAGACTGGGCGGGTTTCACAGCAAGTCCCCCACTATGACTTTCAACTCCCGCACTTCTTCCAGTAAACTCCCCTCAGTCCGGGGTTCCGGGGAGACAACGTGCACTCCCACTCCATTTTTAGTCTCTGGGGCCTGATACAAATTAGGTTCTCTGGCTACCTCAGTCAACTCTTTAATCAATGCTTTCAGCTGCTGGGCCTCATCTGACTCACTCCCTCCAGAGTCTGGCAAGTACTCACAACCCCAGCATAGGGCTCCCAGCCCTCTTCATCAGTTTCAATTTCACAAATTTCTTTCATCAGGTGGCAGTACTCGGGAGGGTTTGCCCTATCTTGCAACTTGAACTTTAATATCATGACACTAGAAAATCTCGCTGACTTTAGAATGTGGTCCAGTCTGATCTGGTTCAGCTCCTGTGCAGGCACTCCCCCTTTCCTGTGGGCCCTCTGCAGAGCCCTCTCGATCCTGGTGACAAAAGCGGACAACTTTTCATTTTTTTTTTTGCTTAGCTGACTTGAACTTCCATAACAAGTCGTCCCCCGATTCAGTACTGCCAAACACTCCTTCCAGTGCCAAGAGGTATTCAGCTGCAGTAGCCTCTGGACTGGTCGCTCGCAAAAAACGGATGGCCTCCAGCGCAGGGCCTCTCAAACTCTCCATTAATCACTTCCTCTTTTCCCTCTCTACACACTGCCACTCCTGCACTAATGGAGCAGCACAGTCCATCCATGTTTCTAGATCATCCTCACCTGCAGGCACTAGGACGGTGCCTGAGAAAAGTCTGAGCTTTCGGTAGGAGTCCAGCTGTATCGAGGGGAATTGTGACGGGGAAGGGGGCTATAGGAGAGCTCTTGGGGGAAACTGGTAACATGGCCGGGGAATGCTGGGGCGTGTGCTCCTCTGAAAGGTCTAGCACCTTTACAAGCTCTTGGGCAGATTGCCCCTCAGAAGCTAGCAATTTGGCAGCTTCTCCTTAAACCCATCTATACTAGGGGACCCACCCGGGGTGGCCGAACCACTAAGTAAATGAATGACCCTCCACCCCTTCTGGGCATCTTCGGGCAGAATAACAGGGGGTACCTTCTCTGGATCTATTGGAGAACTACATGAGAGTAGCACTATCATAGTTTGTTCAAATAAAGCAGCATCTTTCCCCTTTACTTCAACCTTGCCCAAACTCTTAACATGTTCCACAGAGGACATAATATCAGCGTTATTGGTCCCTATGGGGATATCCAATAACAAGATATCCTGTTGGAGGTCTAACCCCTCAGCTTCACTCCACCCCATCATTCGTCAGCATCTCCTAACCGAAACCACTTGTGATTGTTACACCTAGTTTCTCACTTCTGCAGACACCCTTATACCGCTTTTTTCACTCTCTGGAGCTATTACTTGGCTTCCTGTTTTGTTTCACCTCTCCTGACAGAACAATTTCCCCTTTCCCCCTGCCACCTCCTCCCTTACCTCACCCCCTCCTTGCTCTTATCCCACTGACCCCCCTCTTCCTGGACCTGTCCAGGCCCTCTGGTCCCCACTCTCCCGTATCTTCTTCCCCTTCATCCGCCCTCCTTTTCCCCTCTCTTACCCCTTCTCCCACCTTAGCCTCCCCTCCCTCTCACCTTACGACAAGGCCTCTGGCTGCCATATTTTCTTTTCCTTCTCTATCTGGACTCTGCCCTCTCATGTCCCCAACCCCTTCCTTACTCTTCCCCTTCCCCCCACCTCTGATTAGCAGCGTTGCTTCAAATGTACCTTATGGGTTTCTATGCTCGCTTGTAATCTTGAGTGAGTAGCACTGTTCCCACTTAGTTACCAGCTGACTTGCTGTGCTCCAATGATACCATGAATGTCTTTGTACCGCCGTTGATACCATGAATGTTGTCTATAACTCCCAACCTTATTGTAACCTTTTCCTTTGACGTGGAACCTTTATAAATGAGCTGCCCCCCAGCTCAAAGATATTTGTAATCCGAGATTTAAATAAAAAAAATAAAAATTCGGTGCACTGAGGAACTACATGAGAGTAGCACTATCATAGCTTGTTCAAATAAAGCAGCATCTCTCCCCTTTACTTCAACCTTGCCCAAACTCTTAACATGTTCCACAGTGGATATAATATCGGCGTTATTGGTCCCTAAGGGGCCAGAAGTCAGGCCTTCCATGGTTCTTCCGCACGAACTATGCCGCAACGGCCACTCGAACACACAGAGCTCCTTCTCTCTCTTCTCAAACTGGGGGGCAAGTTTTAGCTTAGGCGTAGTAAGCCCCTCCATTTTCTCTCCCAAACTGAACATATTGGGGTAATTTCTTCACGTGGCCACTAGAGGACGCTAATCCCAGTGGTGCCTCCAAGATGTAACCCCTAGGTGACGCTATCCCTTGGGCTACTACCCCTGCTTGCTTGGCTACCAACAGGTTAAGGGGCCTAGGTTCAGTGACGGGTGCCTCCACCCAAAGGTCTGGGTTGGTATTGGTCTGAATAACCAGGTCACAGCACTCTGAGACACTGTGACCCCCCCCCCTTGTCTCATGCTAGTGGCCCACACAATACACAATATGCACCTTCCCCACACCCCAGATATGCTTGGTACATACACTTATATTTAGCACTTACCCCCAGTACTGGTTCCTTCAGCTTGACTCTGGGGCCCCCCTGTAAAATAAGTTGATACAGTACAACAGCAACAATGCAATACCTTCAACATAAACTGACATCACAGTCAATGTGAATTGCAGAAACAAACAGATCTGATTTAGTCAGGGGTCTGTAACAAGGAGGGGGAATAATCAGGTTAATTAGGTTGAACACATTAATAATCACACTACCGTGCATGCACTTAAGAGTCCAACTCAGTCAGACTCTGTGGGCACCCAGGGTGGGGAAAAAGGCTAGCCAGGACTGATGCCTGGGGTAGGCCAGCGATGCTGCTGGCTGCGGCCCTGTGATGGAAAAATAGCATGCACACATACAAATTGTAATCCGGAGCCGGAGGGCTCAGTTCATGGAAAGAAAAGCTCAAGACAATCAGATGACACAGTTTGATTTAATAAAAGTTGCAGGGAGCTACCCTGATAACTACTCACAGTACCCAGGCTGAACACAGGAGGGATGATGCATGTTCTGGATTGCCAGAAGGAGCAGGGTAGCAAGACAAGACCCTCGTGGAGGGCCCAATGGCATGTGAAAGCAAGCAGATTCAGTCCAATGCAGCTGGGAACAGCTTCCAGCAATTAGCACACAGTTTACAGCAAGGGGGGATCCAATCGCGATCCCCTTCCAGCACATAGCACATTCATATGTAAAGAAAGTTTACTGTACCAGGCAGACGACTTATCGGTCCACATCGCAAAATCACTGCTAAACCCAGGAGCACTACAGTAGCTAAAGTTCCTGACAGACACAATCGCGTTCAGCAAAATCTTCGGTCTTCTACAGGGTGAGCCTGGTTATATATCAGCTGCTTGCTTCGTTCTCTAAAAATTCGGATTCAGTCCGAAAAAGTCATCTTCTCCCTCTCAGGGCAGAAATCAAGCTAGCAGGTCAGAAGTCAGGCCTTCCACGGTACTCCCACGCGAACTATACCGCAATGGCCGCTCAAACACACAGAGCTCCTTCTCTCTCTCAGCTTCCAACTCGAATCTGGCTTGCCAGCAGACAGTTCAGGGGATTTCCCTTAGATCCAAAAGGTCCGATTGGCTGGTTCTGCTGTCAGTCACAGCAGGGCTCCCTCTATAAGTGCAAAAAGGTGCCAACAGTCCAAAAACTACAATTCCCAGAGTCTCACTCCACACAGCCCCATTTCAGCAGGCTCCAGTTGAGAGTCCCCACATACTGACTCATCCAGTTCAGCAGTTCAGGACCAAAATGGTGGAGCTAAACAGAAACAGTCTTTGCAGCAAGAAAGGCAGGTTAAAACAATTTATATTATCATCACTATTCTAAATAATTCCCAGCAATTAGTTACATCTTTCAACAGGGCTCCCTCTGCACAAGTAGCGATGGCAGAAATGAAGCAATTAGTCAGCGGCCCGGGCGGAATTCGGGCATAGAAACACACAGACCCCTCATTCAGATTAATCAGGACTGCAAGCAGGCAGCCCTTAAAGAGACAGCATGTGGAGGCTTTAGAAGCACTCACTGGCAACAACATTTAAACCGTTTTATGCCAAACACCAACCAGGCTGTGAGCAATTAGGCAAGCTCTTGGAAGACTTTTGGGAACCCCCATTTGTAGGGGGGTTACATATAAAACCAAATTCCTTTCCTCCCATTACCATGCCAACAGACTGTGATGTATATGTTAAAACAGCCAGGGACAGGGGCAGATCCAGGAATCCTATAGATGGGGAACTCAAGTCAGCTAAAAACCAAAAATAACAGGCCGGGGGTCTGGTGGGCCCCCAGAGATTTTTTTACATTTTGGTGCATTCTGGTGCATTATGGAGGGTATTTCTAATGCAATTTCTACCCATTTCCTCACTCTCCCATGCTTTGTGAGTTGTACTCTAGCACCATTCCGCGTCCCCACAGTCCACATGACAGTATGTTGCCCAAAATACCCCCCCCACCCCAAAAATAAAATAAAATACCAAAAGACTGCAGCTGGGCAGCAGCACATCCGAAACACATAAAAATGAGACAAGTTGAAAGAGACTTGGTGATAAAGACAAATTGCAGACAAATTAAATGACAATCCAAGTAAACAAGTTCACAAATGTCACTCACTCAAGCACGTTATGACATTACCATAAATGACATTACCATAAAGCCAGGCCATCCCAGTTTGTCCTGCAGTACAGATTAACCGATCCCTCAACCAAAAAAAATACAATAACTATAGAAATATGGGAACAAAGTAACTTTGCTGTCTAGTTTCTGAAAATATAATTTCAAGTTTGCTTGCAAAACAGATTTTATTCTATAGAGCAACTTATTCCAAAGAAAAAACATTTTTAAATAAATAAAATATAGCTTTTTGTGTTAAAATTTCCTTTACTGGGATTACCCCGTGGTATGAAGGCATCTCATTTTTATGATAGGCCCAAGAAGTCAGTAAGAAGACAGCAGAACACAGTTTTTAAACAAATATAAAAAATATATATTTTTTTTTTATTAGCAACACCACTTGCTTGGGCACATCACAACTTGCACCCCCTCTGCATTCAACACATATAACTACATAAACTAAATATTTGATTCTATCACTTTTTTCTTCAGTTTTGTAACTGACTGTGTCAATGTGCCAAACGAGGTCTTATGAGTTCTGATGCTAATTTTAATCTCCAAGTATGCAGAAACTCCTGCACATGCCATAATATACTGTACAGCAGAATACCTTCAAAACCCCTATGTTATTCCCTCTGTGCTCATTCACACTGTACAACCATGACTGAAAAGACCACACAGATTAGACATACAGTACTATATATGCTGAAGTGTTTTACCTCAGTTCAAAGGTCTCATATCAGTTTCTACCTCTCCTGGTTCTTGCTGTTGCTGAGACCAGACCTGCCCCAGCATTAGTTTTGTACCACTTTTAGCATGCTACCGGAGGGCACTACCCTCCAACTCCCTCTCCTGCGAATCCACACCAAAATCAATTTGCCATATAGGACAAAACCAGCAGTGACCTTAAACTATTTTAATGTCATGAATTTAAGCTCCGCATACTAGAAATTAATAACACTAGTACTACATTTATTACACACCCAGTTTGATGGAACACTAATGTCCTGTCCCATCCCAGCAGCCACCTCCCACACATCATAATTTGAGACTGTGAAAGTCTTTCTTTTTAAAGCAAGAAGCACCTGATTAAATGAAGACGATCCATTTTCAGCAGGCTGAAGTCAATGTGCCCCTAGTTGAGTACTGTCTCTGGTCACCTGGCCGCCAAACTCTTTCTCTCTAGACAGGACACACTGGCCCCATGACTCCTAATGAGCAGAGCTCTCAGCTACAGCTTGCTTCAGCAACCAGAAGATGACATGAACCTCACTCCAACTCCTTGTGCTGATTTACCAAGGCCACACCGACCCTGCGTTACAGGACTGCTGCCGCCTGAAACCCCGGGCTCTGCTCTTCACTTGTGGGCTCCACTCTCTCTCTGTCTGCTCCTCAGTAGTACACTCATTCCTCTCTTGCTCCAACGTTAATCTTCTGAGTGAATGAACTACAGCTCACTCTTATTTCGCGGCAGCCCAGACATTTAAAGAAGGCAGCCCTTGCTAGCCACATCCACTACTAGATGCAACAGCAAATCAGGAGCAGTGAGCACCAGGCAACCTGGTTGAGATCCGTATTGTTAAGGTCCTCTCCGCTTTGCTGCAGCTGTACCCCCCACCACGCACGACCCCCCCCCACACACATGAACAAAGGAACTGCACCAAGCCTGCAAAAGTAGAGAATGAATGCTCAGGCTCACCAAGGCAAGACCAGCTGCTGCCACAGTGCTGGGACCTGACCACATGGCGCAGGATGAAAGTTAGTAAGAAATTCACGCTAGAGACTGGCTTTTCTGAGGGGGGGATCAACTATGTAATGTGGGTGGGGGTGGTTGTTTACTGCACTACCAGGACACTGGAGGACAGATGAGACCCATGTGGCTCAGGCGGCTTTCATGGAGGCATTAGTGCATAGCGATTAAGAATGCAGCACCCCCCTTTAAATCCCGCCTATGAGGGAGACCATTCTTACATTTGCAAGAGTGGTCTCACATGCATTCTAGGGTGAATGAACCGTGAAACATACTTGAGCAGTTTTGACATCCAAAGAATTTATGGTGGAGCACTCTTGCAGCTGTATCAGGGTCAATCAGTAATTTATTAACATTTAAGAGCCTCCCCAAACGTGCCCATTTACAGGGCACCTGCTTGCGAGACGCTCTTTACAATATAATAGCACCACACGCACAGGGGAAAAGAGAACACCCCTCGGTCTGTTATCACAAACACAGCAATCGTGAGGTCAGTTGGGGACAGCCAGACACTTTCTGAAAGATACAGTTAAATAGGTACTGCATCATCTGAACTATTTTGTAGAAAAATAGCAGGAGAAAGTAAAAAAACTAGAAAACACTAGTTAACCAATTGTAAATATAATAGATTTTCTTTTCATTTGTAAAAGGTAATACAGAATAGTCATTATTTAGACATTTTGCTTGCTCCCCACCCTTATCAGTTAGGACTCCTGCACAAAAGGTTCTTTGTTGTCCAATTTCTTTCTGTACTTGTCTTTTTGTGTGATGTATCCGGAAGTGAACACAAACCTTTCTTAACCATCTTTAATATAATAGGAAATTAAATAATCCTGTTTTCCCCATTCTCTAGTGTCCCGTGCTGATGCTGCCTTTTTCCCACCTGATATACAGTACATATTTTAATTACTGATCAGTTTCAGAACCCAGTGACATCAATTGAGTGGAAGCTTACAGAACAAGTTTCAGTACAGTACCTGCACTCACCTGATGTGACCAGGCTCCAAAACTGATCAGTAATTATAAAATCACGTGCTGGGCAGGAAAACGGCAGCATCAGAAAGAAGCCTAAAAGGGGAAAACACATGCTTAATTCAAACTGAGGAAAATAAAAAGTACAGTGAGATGACTGAGGACGATACAAATGTCCACACTGCTAATTATATTTAATAGGGATAACAAATGGTTTATTTTGTTTTTATTTTTCATTAACCATCTAAAGCACGTTAGGCACACGTGCCTGTTTTCAGGGGCAACCTGGGAGCTTTGTGGAGGTTAAGTGACTTGCTCAGAGTCACACAGTATGCAAGTGGAGGTAATGGGAATCAGACCCAGGTCTGCTGGATGTACCAAGCTCATTCACAGCTCGTTACTCAAACCTCTAGGCAACACTTCTAGCCAGGTTTATGTTTCCTTTAAGAATTTATTTGTGGGATTTGTGTAATGGTGGTACTTGTGGCTTGTGCTATTGGCGTCTTTTTTTTTTGTAAACTTTATTTAAAAGTCAGCAGTCCTACACATAACAGCATTCAACATTGTATATCCATATAGCAAAATAAAGTGATTCCATTCAGTATAGTCAGAATTCACATCTTGGTTTATCTATTATGAAAAGCGTATTCTCATTACTACTCTGAATATTAATTCCGGGAATGTCAATAAGCCATTGTCCCACTCCCCTGTCTTTTTACTTAAAAAGTAGGGAACCATGGAGAACCAAGAGCCGTTTCCAATGAGTCCCCTATCTGGCGATACGTATCCTGTTGGTTCCTGGCCAAGTTCTGGGTATGCTGTAGCTTCATGCAGTGAAGGAGGGAATTCACCCATTGGGCTATAGTAGGGGCCGACTCGAGCCACCAGTGTTGGGCCAGCACCTGTTTCCCTACAGTTATTCCCAGACACCATAGGGGATGTTCTGCTGGTTTCCCACCCTGGCCGCCTCTAGCTAGCCCCAGGAGTACGTCTATGGCATGTATTGCTCCTGGATGGCCGACGGCTTAGATAACAGGGACGTGATTTCTTGCCAAAAGGAAAAGATTTTAGGGCATGACCAAATGATATGAAAAAAAAAGTTCCTGAGTGAGTTTTACATTTGGGGCAACTCTCAGATTTCGATGGGTCAATTTTATGAGCTACTACTGGGGTAAAATAGGTCCTATTTAGGACATTGTAATGCACCGCTCTTAGCCTGTTATTAACTGAACACATCCCTATTTTAAAACTTGTCTCCCAGTAACCCTTGTTAATATTGTGGGCTCTAAATCTGCTTCCCATTTTTCCTTTAGGTGTGTGAAAGGGTCTGGCATTGCCCCCAAAAGCACTTTATAGTATTTAGTCAGAGGTTTTTGGTTCAACCTCGTCAAACCTCCCAACAGAATTTCCTCTGTAGGGGAAAGGCCAGCAGAGGAGGGGGGGCTCCAGTTCCCCATCTATAGCTCTCAATCTGGATCTTATCTGAAGATAAGTAAAAAAAATATGGGAAGCATGTAAATCAAATTGCTTGGCCAGCTGTTGGTATGTTAAAAGGATTCCTTCCTTATACAAGTGGGGCAGTAAAGAGATACCTTTTGTTCACCGCACATCCAGAGTACATTGGACTGGACCTGGAATCAAGTTCATTTATTATTTATTTATTTATGCATGCATGCATGTCTTTGATGACCGGGTAGGTGCACTGATCCACAGGACCGTTTTCAGGTGGCAAAAATAAGAACAGGTACAACAGTAATTACAAGATACAATACACACATGCCCAACAACTGGCGGTGAAGGTGGAGAGAGAAACAGTGGCAATGCTATGACAATGTGCAGTCAGGGTAAACTGGTATTACCACAGCAATATACACGTAGGCATAGACACAGGAGAAATAATACAGACAGTGTGAGATACAAGCAGCAATGGTATACAGGTACTGTACATGGTGCATTTCATGTACAGTTGAGAATTACAGTTGCTGTAAAAAAAATTCAAATAGGGAAACAATCAACCTCTCAGAGGACATGTTCTATGGGGGCCTCTGGGGATAATGAGAAGGGGTAGTTTAGAACCTTGTGAGCAGTTAACCAGGCTCGTAAAGACATCCTGACAAAAGGATTTTTAACCCATTTTACCACTTTCTTCACCAGTGCCGGTGCTAACATGGAACTATTTATTTATTTAACATACTTTAGGAATTACAAACTTTGACTCAGAGGCTCATTCACAAAGGCTCTGCATCAGAGTACAGAAACAGAACATACAGAATACATAGTAACGGCATGATGGAATTACGGGTTACACACACAAAATCACAGTTACAACAGGAGTATAGGATTACAGTTAAATATAGATATGTTACAATACAGTTTTAGTTAAGCAAGCTTTAGTAGTTGTCTTAATAAATTTGGCACTGGCTAGCTATGACAGTTACTAAACGGAGTGGAGGACTAGTGCAGTTAACATGTGCGAGCAGCCAACATAGGCCTTGTCCGGAGGTTGCCATTAAGGTAGCAGCAAGGAACAGCCTGACTAGATGGCAAATTGGCACCGCCGAGAGGTGAGGTATATGTTCATTGAGTGCTACTTTGAAGGGACCTAGGTTGGAGATGGAGGATATATCAGAAGGGAGTTCATTGTACCGTGCTGGTGCCCTGTAGAAGGGCCTTTGAGCTAGTGAGGTCCTGACTCTTGGTGTCGACCATACCTGCTTGCAGGTGGTGCGGGTGTTCACCGAGGTGTGGGAGGACTGGAGCGTGGCAGATACCCCCAAAGGGGAGAGCCACAGGTAAATTTTTTTTAGTAAGGAGACAAGTTTGATAAAGTATTCTGTCATCCAGGTTTAGGAGGTTTGTCAGGGAATACAGGGTGCAGGTGTGGGTATGCTTATCTGCCCCAGATAGGAGCCTGCACACTTTATTTATGGCCAGATGGATTTTATTCGGCACCGTGTGATCGGTGGCTGAGTAGATGGTAAGCCTGTGGTCGCCAAGAGAGAGGACCGAGGTGGTGACAGCCAGGTTAAGGGCTTCTGGGGGTAAGCAGGTTTTGTACCTATACAGTAGCCCAATGCGGGCATTTATAGCTGAGGACAGGTTGTTAATGTGTGAGTGGAAAGAGAGGCAGGAGTCAAATGTTATGCCTAGGTATTTATAAGTGTGTACCTGATCAAGAGGAAGGAGAGAGTGGGAGAGAACTGATAGTTGCATATTCTTGGTCTTATTCTGATGGTGGGCAAAGAGCATGGCTTTTGGTTTTTTTCACATTAACTACGAGTCTTTGGTCTTTGAACCAGTTCTCAATCTGGTTAAGCGCATGTTGGAGGGATGGTTGCAGAGAACTCGGATCTTGGTGTGAGGCAAAGAGAACTGTGTCATCTGCATACCGCAGCAGATTACTGGAGCATGACTTGGGCAGGGCGTTCAGTTAGATGCTGAACAGCAGAACTATACAAAGAGGCAGTACTGCCCATTTCTTCACATTCTACCCATGCCTTCTTGGGGACGTTACCTGGGATGAGCTCAGCCAGGAAAGCCAGCGGTGCAGCCAAGTAATATGAATGGAAGTTAGGTAAGCCCAGACCTCCCTTGTCTATGGGGTGCCATAATATCTCTTTCCATACTGAAGGCCTATGGCTTTGCCATAGCAGGGAAGTAATTGAACCTCTCAACGTTTTGAAATATCTGTTTGGAACATGCACTGGTAGTGTCTGAAATAAACACAGACACAGAGGGAGTATACACATTTTAATTAAATTGACCTTGCCTAGAAGTGTTAAATGGAGAGAGTTCCACCTGCTACAGTCCTCACAAATTTTGTGAAGTAAGGGCTTATAATTCAACTCTGCCAGTCTGGAGAGCTTGCTTGAAAGGCGGATGCCCAGGTATTTAATTTCTTTTGCTGGGGAGAGAGTCACACCTGCTATCTGAATAGACTGATCCTTCCCCCCTCAGAGGTAACCACTCATACTTTGCCCAGTTAATCTTGTATCCTGATATTGGCCCATATATGCTAAAGAGATGGGTAAGGGCTGGAAAAGCCTTGTCGGGGTTAGCAATAAAAAATAAAATGTCATCAGCAAACAAGGAGGTGACATGTTCCTTCCCTCTGTATTTAAAGCCTTGAATCTCTGGATGGTTTCAGACAGCAGTGGCCAGGGCTCCACAGTCAAAACTTACAGGAGTGGGGATAAGGGACACCCTTGCCCTGTTCCTCTGGTAAGGCAAAAGGAAGGAGAAACAAGGTCATTAGTTAAAATTTGCACCTTGGGAGATTTAAATAAACTGGAAATCCAGGAGCGGATTTGGGGGCTGAACTTACATTTTCAGAACCGCAAACATAAAAAGACCTGCATTGATCAGCTTTCTCCGCCTCTAGCATAAGGGAGCCCGACCACTGAATCCTACCCCACAGACCAATGGGACATAATATTCAGGGTGCATCGTATATTATGCTTGGCTTGGCAACCCTTGACAAAACCCCCTTGATCTGGGTGCACCAAGCCCGGGAGGACCCCCTACAGCATAGAAGCCAGAATTTTTGTTATGATTTTATAATCTGCATGATGCAGAGATATAGGCTGGTAAGAGCCGCATTTAGTGGGGTCCTTTCACAACACTGGCATAGTGGCCAGCAGCTGAGAAGGTGGTAAATGACCCCCCTCTAGAACCTCCTGTATCATAGAGTACATCAAGTGTTTCAGATCTTCCCAGAAGGATTTCTAAAATTCTACTGGAATGCCGTCTGAGCCTGGCACCTTGCCTGATCTAGAGGTCCCTACCACTTGTTTAATCTCCTGCATTTTCACTGGTTGGTCTAACTTTCCCCCAGGGAAGGGTCTAATGCAGGGAGGGAAATGTCCTTCAAAAAGTTCCATGGGGTACCTGTGAAGTGAACAGAGTTTCACAGAAGCACCGAAAGGCATAATTAATTTGTTGTTGGTCAGAAGAAACTATGCCTTTGGGCATCACTATTTTTGGCGTTTCTTTATTCTATTTGCTATTGCTGTTATGTTGTCTCATGGGATGCACTTGGAATTGGGACATCGCATCCCCCGATATTTTTCCTGGAAAATGGTTTTCAAATCGATCAATAAATAAATCACAACAAATTAACAAAATGTCATCACAGTTGGCAATGGCAACACATTGCACCATTGTTGGCTGCAGCATTACATGAAAGGCCAAGGACTTCATGGTCATGGAGTCTGAACTACCTCCTCACCTACTAACCAGGGCTGAGTAGCGTAGGGTTGAA
Source organism: Neoceratodus forsteri (assembly GCA_016271365.2). Lineage (NCBI taxonomy): Eukaryota > Metazoa > Chordata > Ceratodontiformes > Ceratodontidae > Neoceratodus > Neoceratodus forsteri. Next base: position 526,175,317 of record JADMNL010000022.1, read on the forward strand.
TCAGAATACAGCAGGGGTCACTCACCTCGGCAGTAGTGCTCATAAGTCCCATGTGTGTAAATGAAAATGTAAGGACTCAGCACTCCATGCAATTGAAAAAATTCATAGGACACTGTGGCTTCAGTGTTTCCCAACTTTTAATCAGAATACTCAGTGGATACAGCAAGCTGGTGTAGCCCAAGGTGGCCACCCACAAAGTGCAACATTTCACACTCAGTTCCTGAGTGCTTTGTCAAGCTGAGCTTTTCATTTAGGGTAGGATTTAGGGTAGGATTGAAGGTGCAAAAAGGTGCAGAAAAACTCACACTTTCATTATCCATACTGCACTCATTTCGTGGATAAAGAGTGAACTTTAGTGCAGTCACTCAGGTATTTTCATAAATAATCCCATACCTCAACCTCCTCCACCCTCTCCATCCCATCTATATCTTTGTGGAAGTGTGGTCTCCAGAACTGGACGCCGTACTCTAGCCGAGACCTCACCATGGCTTTGTAGAGGGGCATTATTACTTCCCTCCATCTACTAGTAATGCCCCTGCCAATGCATGCCAACATTCCATTGGCCTTTCCCACCGCCCTGCTACACTGGCTTCCTACCTTAAGGTTGGATGAAACTATGATCCCCAGATCCCTCTCCTGTTAGGCTCAGGGGGAAGAACACAAGGGCCAAAGCACCCAGCTGGTTCAGTTCTGGGGTTGCAAAGGCAGTAAGGAAAAAGAGGTTGGCCTATAGAAAATTCAGGAAGACCAAGAGAGAGAGAGGTCGATAGGGAAAATTACCTAAGGTTGGCTAGCGAGGCAAGTAAGAAAGTCCGGCGAGCAAAGGCATAGAAGGAGCTGCAAATTGCTGAAGGAATTAAGAAGGGGGAGAAGGCTTTCTTTCACTATGTAAGTGAGAAAAGGGACAAGAAGGAAGGAAGGAAGGGATTGTTAGGCTTAAGAAAGGGGTGGAGTGGGTGGAGGATAATGGAGGAAAAGCAGAGATACTAAATGAATACTTCTGTTCTGTCTTCACCATGGAGAAGGATGGACCAGTGCCTTCAGGAAGGAAAAGAGGAGCGGGGGGGGGACACAGACATAGTGATAGAGGAGGACAGAGTGAGGGTCTGCTGGCACTGAAAGTGGACAAATCACCAGGCCCGGACAGAGTACATCCAAGGGTACTAAAGGAACTGGCTGAGGAGCTGGCAGGGCCACTAGCAGACCTATTTAATAGTTCACTAGAGTCAGGAGTGGTACCACAGGACTGGAGAACAGCATATGTAGTGCCCCTTCAAAAAAGCGGTCCCAAGGATGATCCAGGGAATTACAGACCAGTCAGTCTGACCTCCATTGTGGGAAAGCTTATGGAGACCATACTAAAGGAAAGGTTGGTGGCATATCTAGAGGAGCAGGGTCTCCAGGGTGAGAAGTAGCATGGGTTCATGGGGGAGATTGTGTCAAACAAATCAGATTGACTTCTTTGACTGCGTCACTAAGACAGTAGACAGGGGCCAAGCAGTAGACATCCTCTATCTTGATTTTAGTAAGGCCTTTGACTCTGTGCCCCACAAAAGGTTGACCAGGAAGTTGGTGGATCTTGGAGTTGGGAAGAAGATGGCTAGATGGGTGGAAAACTGGCTAAGGGACAGAATCCAGAGGGTGGTGGTGGGTGGAGAGTTATCTGGCACCAGAGATGTAACCAGTGGGGTCCCACAGGGCTCTGTGCTGAGGCCAGTGTTGTTCAACGTCTTCATCAATGACATTGGGGATAGCATTAAAGGCAAAATGTGCCTATTCGTAGATGACACCAAGCTCTGTGGGAGAGTGGACACAGCTGAAGGGATACGGGACCTACAGGAAGATCTGGAAAAGCTGGGGAGGTGGTCCAGGATCTGGCAGCTTGGCTTTAATGCCAAGAAATGCAAAGTTATGCATATTGGAGTCAAGAATCCCAGAACAGAGTATTACCTGGGTGGAGTCCAAGTAGCTGCATCAGAGGAGGAGAAGGACCTGGGAGTGATGATCACTAGTGACCTGAAGCACTCCACGCAGTGCAAGAAAGCAGCAGCAAAGGCAAACAAGAGGCTGGGATGCATAGCTAGGGGGATCAGTAGTAGGAGAGAGGAGGTTATACTGCCCTTGTACAGGTCACTGGTAAGGCCGCATCTAGAGTATGGAGTTCAGTACTGGTGCCCACACCTCAAAAAGGGCATTAACCTGCTGGAGAAGGTACAGAGGAGGGCTACAAAGCTGATAGCCGGTCAGCAGGGCAAGGCATATGAGGAGAGGTTGAGGGCACTGAACACGTACTCCCTGGAAGACAGGAGAGAGGGGGGGGAGACATGATTGTGACATTCAAGTACTTGAAAGGGATAAATAATGTTCATAAGGAAAGTCTCTTTAAGCTGAGCAGCAACCATATCACGAGGGGGCACAGTCTTAAGCTGGATGGTGGGAGGTTTAGGAGGGATGTCAGGAAGCACTTCTTCACAGAAAGGGTGGCGGACATCTGGAATGCGTTGCCGGAAGAGGTCATCTCATTAAAGACAGTGAGCAGCTTTAACAGAGGCTGGGATAGGCATAGGGGAAGATGAGAATCATGGGTAGGGAGAGTGGGAGGAGTGGGAGGGAGGGAGGAGGGCAGGGACATTAGCTCAAGCTGTGGACCCTGCAATACAAGCAGACTTGATAGACTCGGTGGCTTTCTTCTGCTGGCTTGTTTGTATGTTCTGTTACTTTGATTGCCTCCCCTCCCAGGGTGTATTCTGCTCATGTGTTTCTACTCCCCATGTGCATCACAGCACACTTTTTGGCATTAAATTTCAGCTGCCACATCTCTGACTACTCCTTGAGCATCTTTAGGTCCTGCCTCATGTCCTCCAACCCTCCGGAGTGCCCACCCTATTGCTGATCTTTGTATCATCAGCAAATAGGCACAACCTCCCCATCAGACCCTCCTCTATATCGCTGATGTACATCTTAAAAAGGAGCGGTCCCAAAACTGACCCCCGGGTCACTTCACTCTTCACCCGCCCCCCATCCTGGAGTACACCCCATTTAGCACAATCCTCTGGGTTCTTCCCGCTAGCCAGGCTTCCACCCACCTTATTTTCCCACCCACCCATAGACTTTCCAGCTTGCTCACCAGCCTTCTATGGGGACAGTGTCGAAGGCCTTACTGAAGTCCAGATAGGCCACGTCCACTGTCCCTCCCTGGTCGATAGAAACATAGAATTTGATGGCAGATAAGGACCACTTGGCCCACCTAGTCTGCCCATTTCCCTACCTGATGGATAAGATGCAGATTCTAGTTAACCAACAGCTTACTTCCTCCTACCTCCACTAGAATTGCTTTATGTCTGTCCCATGCATTCTTGAATTCTCCCACTGTTCTTGACTCCACAACCTCCTCAGGAAGGCTGTTCCATGCATCCACAACCCTCTCCATGAAAAAATACTTTCTAACATTACCTCTGAGCCGTCCCCCCTCTATCTTCAAATTGTGCCCCCTTGTTCTTGCACATCTCTTTTTCTGAAAGACGCTACCCTCTTGGACTTTGTTAATTCCCTTGAGGTACTTGAAAGTTTCTATCATGTCCCTCCTCTCCCTCCTTTCCTCGAGGGTATACATATTAAGCTGCTTTAGTCTCTCTTCATATGTCTTCTGGTGTAGACCCTGCACCATTTTGGTTGCCCTCCTCTGAAAAGCCTCCACTCTGTCTATGTCCTTGCGGAGATCGCCTGAGTCACCCAATCGATGCACTCAATCAGGTTTGTCTGGAATGACTTTCCCTTCATGAAGCCATGCTGCCTGCTGTCCTGCAAGCCACTCTCCTCTAGGTAATCCACCACCCTCTCCTTGATTAGTACCTCCATTACTTTCCCCACCACTGAGGTGAGGCTGATAGGTTGATAGCTCTGTCACCTCCCTACTTCCTCCCTTGTGTAAAGGCACCACATCCGCCCTCTTCCAGTCCTCTGACACCCTCCCCATATCCAGGGACAAGCTGAACAGCCTTTTCAATGGGGCGGCCAACTCTTCCTTCAATTTTCTGATCACCCTGGGGTGTAACCCATCTGGCCCCATTGACTTGTCCACCCTCAATCTTTCTAACTCTTCCCTAACCCATTACACATTGAATGGGCTCTGATCCACCCATTTGCCCTCCTTCCCCTTCGTCTTTAGCTCAGGTCCCCTACCATCTTCCTCCTCCATAAATACCGAGCAAAAGTACTTATTCAGTACTTCTGCTTTTTCACAATCCCCCTTCCAATGTTATACCTCCCTCCCACTCAGCCTTGCAATTCCCTGCCTTGCCCTCCTCCTCCTCCCCCTCACATATCTGAAAAATGTTTTGTCCCCCCTTTTGGCTTTTTTTTTTTTGGCTACTTTCTCCTAAGAGTGGGGATGGCCTACCAACTTCTAAACCTGTCTGAAGAGTGGGACACAAAGCTAGGGGAGCAGATGAGAAGGGCTACCATCTTACTGAATGTGATACTACTTGGAGATCTTAATCTTCCAGTTGTGGACTGGGAAACAATATCAGCTAAGAGTGCAATGTGCCAGGCCCTTGTACCGTAAATTCATTTGGATACAAGCATTCTTGAGTGTCCTCGAGGTGTGATGTTGTAGTGCTTGAAAAGGCTGCCATGCCAATGTCCAAGTCAGCTACTCAGTTATAGCACTGATCAAGGAATCATCTGCTGAAGGATTCACAGAACTCATTCAGCTGCCTTGCAAAAAAAAAAAGCCTTAATTGGCATACATTGTGCAAGCATATTGCAAATCACTTGTGCACGACATAATGTGCGTCTGAGAAGGGAGCTCTAGTTAGATGTCCTGGCGCTTCGAGTGGCACTCACACTTCATCAGGTGGCCCTTATCAATAAATTTGAGGAATTCGGGGACTTGGGGTTGGAGCTAAGCTAACAAAGTGGGTAGAAAATTCACAAGGTGGAAGAACTCAAAGGTTGGTAGTAAATGGGGAGCATTCAGAGGTCAGGGAGGGCATAAGTGGGGTACCATAGGGGTCAGTACTGGGACCAGTACTATTAAAACTTTGTGGTATGGGACACTCCAAGAAGAGGGTCAGAGACGTAAAGAGGGACTTAAAAAAGTTGGAGGGGTAGTTTAAGGTATGCCAACTGAAGTGTCATGCCAAGAAGTATACAATTATCCACATAGGCAAGTGTAACCTGAATATGGGCTATCTGGTTGAGGGTGTGTACAAAAATCAGTATGGCCATGGCATAAAAGGCCTTGGAAGTCACCATTAATGACAGCTTCAAGTCAACGGCTCAGTGTACCAAAGCACTCAGGAAGGCTAACAGGATTGTGAAATGTATAGGGAGGCGTTTCTCCAGCGGAAGAAAAGAGGTGCTGTTGCCTCTCTATGGGTCACTTGTGAGGCCACATCTGGAGTACTATGTCCAGTTCCGGGGCCAGCACCTGAAAAATGATAAGGACCATACAGAAGATGTTCAAAGGCACACTACAAAGATGATACAGAGTCTGCAAGTTAAATCATAGGAGGAGCATTTGGATAGTCTGAACATGTGCTCGCAGGAGTCATGGCGAGATGAAACATGACAGACACCTTTAAATATCTGCGGGAGATAAATAGAGTAGAGCGTCACAATCTGTTTAAACATAGTGATGGCATCAAAAATTAACCTGTTGTTATGATTTCTTGTTCTGTTTCAAGGCTGTTAGTAATAGATCATTGTTATAACAGACTAATATAGAATTGTTTTGGACTATAAATATATCAGCAATATAAGTGGTTGTTAAAAACTTGTTTTGTTTTGATTTTTTTTGTTTTTTGGCTCATTTTAAGGTTGTTGGTAGCAAACCATAATGAAAATGATTATGTAGACAGTTGATAAATAAGTTAGCATCTAGCTGTATTGAATCCTCCAACTTAATTTAGCTGGCTCTCTGTTTAAGTTGTTTAATAACATGTTCTAGTGAGTTTTCTAAATAATTTTCTATGATAATCTCTTGTGTTTTTGATATGACATTATTAATGTGATGCTGCTTTCTAATAGATTTACAAGAGCAATGAATATGATTAAATCTATTGGTTTGGGATGTTACTAAGGTCCTTATCCCTCCAGAGACACTTAATTATGATTATAATTGAGTTGTAATTCTGCCTTTAAACTGTAGGGGCATTAGTACACTTATGCAATGACTACTTAAGGGAGGGACAATTAGGCATTCTCCACCCCCCTGAGGAAGACCATACTATTGGTTGAAGCGCTGGGAGTTAGTTCAAATGTGGACACACCTCATTGTAGGAGCAGTATGCTTTCATGTATTTGAACCTTCTGTTTAAACTGGAATAAACATTTTTGCATCAATTGTGAAGTGGTCAGTGGGTTCTATTGCACTAGGAGTGCAATAGGTTTATGGCATGCCACTTGTCACGGGCGTGGCTGAGACGAGGAAACATTTTTAAACTGCAGGATACTCTAAATACTGTTAAGTCTGAGTCAGTACACAGTGGTAGACAGACAGTGCAGCACCAGTCCCACTGCCTGGCATCACCCCCACCAACAGAGAGACACACACAGACACACACACATTTTATAAATGTAGTCCTCTTTTCACACCACCATCCAAATACGGCTTTTAGGCAAGGTGTTTATGTTTATACAGTGCTCCTTCCAAATGGCTCAGAGCTCTTCACAAATCATCATACATAAAATAGAACTTAACATTATATATGGAAATAATACATAAAATACAGCTAATACATAAAATACAGCAAAAAAAAACAAACATGAAATGGTGTCACAATAAAATAAGTTATAGGCTTGGGTAAAGAAATACATTTTAGCCCCCTTTTGAGCTCATTCACTGATGGGGCATTCCTCAGTTGAGTGGGGAGAGAGTTTGGAGCAGCTACAGAGAAGGCTCTCTCCCCACAGAGTTTCAAACGCGCCCTAGGACAAGAAGTCGTCTACTCTCAGTGAAGCAAAGCAAGCGCACGGGAGTATACCAGACTCAGAAGTCTTTGAGGTAGTCTGGCCCCAGTCCATGAGGGGCCTTGTATGCTAACAGCAAGATCTTGAAATATGTGCACCACATGGCAAGGAGCCAGTGCAGCTGTCGCAGCAAAGTGTAGGCAGGCATACTCCAAGCACACCATGGTGTGCAATTTTATTTAAGGGGGGTAGCAAATAGGCTCTGAACTGCTTCCTTTTTCCATGAACACTAACAAAGAAAATGCTGAACTGTTCTGTAATTTTATTCATAGGAGTCGAAACTAGAAGGACTGGTCACTAATATTGTCTTTGCATCCCAAGGACAATACAACTTTACAGGCTCAGGGCTGGTACAGTATGTGGGTGTCTTAGGGAGCAATGCATGGCATTTGTATTTACCCCATGCATGGCAACAATCATTGTCACGAGATACAAAAGTTGTATTTATTGTGCCAAATAAGGCAACAAACATGGTCCTGGTGTATGTTTGTATATTGTCTGGCTACACCCCGGAGTGGAGTAGCTCACCCTAACAACGGGGAGAGGGGTAGCAGTGAGTCCACTTGGTGTGCAGATCTGAAATCCCTGGCTACACCCCTGCAAAGACCTAATATTTTCAGAGTACAGTTCCACAGACCCAACTTCCCCCACGCCCATGCCATCTCCCTCAGGCAACCTTTTTTCTTTTCTTGTTTTAATTTCACTTCTGTTAAATTTTTATTTTAATCTCCGTTGTCTCAGTTTCTGTTCATACCAACTCCCTTTCTAACCCACTACCAGGCCACCAGTTTTCGTTGTCATGACACGTCCTTCCTCCTCTACTGCTCCCTCCCTGTCCATCTTCCTGCTCAGAATTGCACTGAGCAGTTGGCAAGGGCCACTTATACTCTGGTTAATGCAAGCACAGATCATGAACTGGAGTATCTGAAACATACACTGCTTACCAGTGTTTTTTTTTTTTATTCTTTCGTATCCAGGTAAGACTCACTGGGTCACAAGGCCTTTGACAAGAGTGATCCAGGAGCACTAGGGAGGTTGAGTAACTTGCTCAGAGTCACACAGTATGCAAGTATAGGTTGTGGGAATCAAGCCCAGGTCTGCTGGATGTACCAAGCTCATTACTCTAACCTCTAGGCTATACTGCCAGCCATGGTACTTGACTGACCCCATTCACAGCCCTGTCACATAACTCACAGGAGTCATGCAAACATGTGGGGGTGGATTTTAAACCCACCGGCAGTTTTCCACTCGGGTGCAACCAAAACTGAGCTGCCTGAGTTTGGTGTGGCTTGGTTTGATGCTCCAGGCTTTGCCCCTCCCTAATATAAAAAGAAGGGATTTCTGGGATAAAAGTAAAGCAAGAGTGAACAAAGATGAAATACAAATTACATTCTGTCAGTCACTTGTATTTATAAAATAAGGAATGACTAGGGGTTCTGGTAATTGTCTGTTAGTTACCCTCTAGGGTGTAGTGTGGCACAAGGCATAGTCGAATGCCACAAGCCCCTAAAGGTTGATTAACCATTAACATTACCCCAGAAGTGCCTTACTGTTTTTTTTTTAAATAATGTTAAACCTTGTTCAACATGTAATTATACTCTACACGTATTTTAATTAAAGATTATTATAAGGCTGATAGAATCCTTGTAGCCAATCAGAAAGCTATATTTCTTAGACCATTTTTACAATCACTAAAATGTTAATTAGGGATACTCTTGTACTAAGAAACTTTTTTTTAATTGATAAATATATCAAGAAATTAATGAGGTTGTAGTGTATTTTCTGTATTTCTTTGACAAATAATAATTATTAAAATATTTATCCTTAAGGTTTCTTCCATGTAACTCACCTACTAGGTTTCACTCCCAGTTTGCTTTTCCAGGCCATTAACATAACTACTTGGAGTGCTTTATTGCTATCATAATAAAAAACGTTTTAAATAGTGTTAAACCTTGTTCAACATTTTCTCAGATCCTTTTTATAGTCACTAAAATATGATTGTATTAAGATACATTTTTTATACTTACATATTTTAAAGAATTCATGTCATCTTTAGTGTATTTTTCAGGGTTTTTTCTTTCAATAAATATTAAAAAACGTTTCCCTCAATATTAGGGGCAGGATTTTCAAAGCATGGCGCAGGGCTTGCACCAAGCCCTGCGCCGCAGCACTTGGGTTCTGCCAGTGCACCAACCTCACCACCACAACTGCACCTAATTCCACAATCTCAGGGGCAGTTGCGACAGTTTTCACTTTTATTTAGGCTAGCTTGTGCTAAATATCTCTAAGTAAGCTCCATAAAAAGGGCCCCCAGGACTGCCACAAGTTAGACCAGAAAAAGTTTGTCTAACTTGCAGCAATTGCCGCATGGGATAGAAAATCCCTTCAGGTCACCACAAGCCCCATGCGCCATATCGTCAGTGTACTGGGGGCTTGTGGTGATCTAAGCCGTTGAAAATCCTGCCCTAGGTTTCTCCCTTGTTTTTTTTATTTTTTTTAATTCAGTATGCTTTTTTCTGCTGTCAGCCGCCCAGTCCTTCAGCCCAGTCGAGGACCCCCGCTTCCACTCCCACATCGGTCGTGCCTCGTCAATACCCCCGGCTTACCCCCCCCCAGGATGGGGTCGCAGCACCGGCCCTAGACTGCTGTGATCAGGATAGGCCAACGGGCTGGCCTGGGAGCTTACTGAAGCCGAGGGTGGGCTTCATTCAGGGCATCAAGCAGCATTTTTTCCTGGTGTGTGTGGGGACGAGGATGTGCAATGACGACCAGTATCCGCCCCGCCCCGCTGAACAAATGGCGTTAGCGTGCTCAGTACACCCAGCCTCTGCTAGGTGTCTTTGTTGCACCAAACACTCTACTCCCCCCTTCTACCGGAGAAGGAGAGCAGTCTTCGGATGCTCAATCCTTCTCCCCTGGCCAGCCTCCGATGTTCTGGGTCAGTTCCCGAACCTGGGTCGCCGGTATCGCAGGTAGGCAACCTGCCCCTGCACCAGCAGGCTGGCCTAGGTTTCTCCCTTGTAACACACCTTTGGGGTTCACTCTCAATTTGCTTTTCTAGAATAAAATTAATGATTTTTTTAAAACTGGCTCATAAACTGTGCATTTGCTGTCTGACCCTCTACTGCCATATCATCCACAATAGGCATCTGTCACCCCACCCTTATCTCCAGCTAAAACATTTCTTTTATGAGTTGTTTTGGGCTAATAGCTCCTCATTCTTCTAGCAGAACACAGTTTAACATTTCTGATTTAGTGTTGTGGTATTTAGATTGGAGTTTGAATTCAGATCTGGCAACTAAAATTTCATGCCAAAGAGGGTGGAATATTGGATGGCGTGAAAGTGAAGCAACAGCAGACCTCAGAGGAGGGGGATCAGGATGATATAATCAGGGGCTGCCTTACGATCTTGGCCCAATACAGGCCACGTAAGATGTATGAGGAGGCAGCAGAATGCTGGGAAGCATAGGTAGAGTCTTTTCAAGTAGAGGGAAGTTATTCTGCCCCATACAGGCCTTGGTAATGTGGCACCGGCACTAGGTTTGAACAGTGAGCACAACAACAGTGCTGTCAAGAACAGCGCAACAACAAGGGCACCTGCAAAAACAGCACCCAATACACATATCTACATCCACATGATAGTGGTCCCAACACACACCGAGGACCGCTACTACGGCTACAGAACAAAATAAGAAATTACGTTTTTGCAGTGGGACTCTGCCCCCCCCACCCCTCTTTCTAAAATGACTGACTCCGAGGGGGATTGGATTATGGGGGGAAATTAGAAATTTGGAGGTGGGGGGAATCTGTGAGACAGGGCTTAGAAAAATTATGTACACTCGTCTCACAGACAAAAACTCAGACCAGGAACAGAACCCTGGTCTCCAGCTCCACACTGGCCAAGCTACTCGATGCCTTTGCCCTCTCCACCATGGGAGCAGCTCAGCCAGTCACCACTTTTTTCCAACCCTTCTTCACTTCCTCCAGTCCCTCCCACTGATGTGACAGCTACAGGGGTAGTGGTAATTGTCATTCGCTTTTCTGCCCCTGTAGCTGTCCTTATTTCACTCTTCTTACATGCGCTGTTCAGGAAGCGCTTTCCTGACTGGTTATCGGCAGTGCTGGGTAAGTTACTTTTTCTATTACTTTATATTACTTTCAAAAACTTGTTCCAGAAAGCTCTGTGCAGTCACTAGCATGGATGGAGAAGTACTTAAAAATGTAATACACCTTACAGTTACAATTACTTATGTCTTTTTATACAAAAGAAATATGTAACTGTAACTGATTACATTTATTTGAAAGTAACTAGTGGCTAACCTATTACTTTCAAAAAATTTAATCTGTTATAGTTATTAATTTTGTATAAAAAGAAATAAGTAACTATAATTGTAAGGTGTATTACTTTTTCTAGTACTTCTCCATCCTTGCTAGTGACTGCACAGAGCTTCCTGGAACAAGTTTCCAAATGTAATGGAAAGTAATAGAAAAAGTAACATACCCAGCACTGGTTACCAGCAGCACCTGGAGTACCATGCACAGTTCTGGTCCCTTCACCTAAAAAAGGCTAAGAACCACATATAAGTGGTCCAAAATTCAGCAACCAAACGGATTCATGGCCAACAGGGGAAGACCTATGAGGAAAGGCTGGCTGACCTTTATCTTTTTAGCTTATTTCTTTATTCCCTCCTTGGTTGGGGGGTGTTGCCTTTGGCTCCCTCCAATCCAACTGGTCCCTTGGCACCGTACCACTCCCAGTGCTTGTGCTTGACCCCTTCTCCGTTCCTCTCACAGGTTGCTTCATGGCAGGTACATACCCCCACCACCGCGGAAGCCCAGGGTCAGGATCTGGGAGCAGCAGCCTGAGTGAGAGTGGTGCGGCGCTGTCAGGACCAGACATCATCACGTGCGCTGGAGGATTTTTGTTGTACTGGTCCCCCCCCCATGGCGTGGGTGTGCAGTGGCATCAATGATGCTGCTGTGTGCACTTCCACGCACTGCATATCTGGCATCAGCCCGCACCGACCCCACATCTCACTGTAGCATGCACCGACCCCCAGTCACCACCAGGAGCCAGTGAAACTGCAGTTGTCCCTCCCCACAGGAAGAGAGCGGTCCCTGGAATGCTCAATCGTCCTCCCCCCTGGCCGACCCTCCGACGCCCCTCCCTACCCCTGGCCGTCGTCGTGGCGCGAGGTGTGGCATTCAGCACCTCAACCCTCAGCACCACCAGGCCGGCTCTGGCTGACCTTTATACGTGCTCCCTGGAGGATGGAACAGAACGAGAGGAGAACATGACTGAATCCTACAGATATCTGAAGAGTATAAACATGGTGGATAGCCATCAACTGTTTAAACTTAGTGAGGAGTCCATTACAAGGGGGCCAGATAAGCTGGTGAAGAGGAAATTTTGAAGGGGTGTGACTTGAGGAAGTACTTCTTTACAAAAAAGGTAATGGAAAAACAGAACCGTCTGCCAGAGGAGGTCAATGTTAAGACACTTGCAAATTTCAAGACAGGGTGGGATAGACACATGGGACCGGAGAAAATGATGCAGAGAAGGGATGGGGCTAATTGGGGGATTGGGGTGGTCCATGCCAAACTGAGGAACTATAAATCCACGTAAGGCCTTGCTGGTGCTAGACAAGTAAGGATCTAGATAGCTACCGGGCAGACTGGATGGACTGGGAGTCTTTTTCTGTCTCTAAATATCTGTTTTACTGCTTTTGCTTGCAGTGATGTCACAGTCATAATTATGGCATGATGTCACAAATGCAAGATTGTGACATTACTGCACGTCCATGTAACAGTAGTACAATTATTATAAAATTCTTTGCAAATATGTTTTAGTAATTAGCTCTTGTTAGGCTAGTGCAGGGGTTCTTGTCGAGCTCCTGTAATACAGCCTCCTTTTTAATGTCACCAGTTTGCCACAGGTGTTACAGTGGCAACCTCTGCCTTGTGGTTTCAAAACAAGGTTGAGACGTCCTGGTCTTTCAATCGCCTGATTCAGGGTTTGCATCCAGAGTTAGAATAAAACAGCGCAATGCCTCCACACAAAGAAAGGCTTCAGTGGGTGTGGTGTAAGTACAGTGCCACCCCTAGGATGCAGCCCTTGCCACTTCCCCACGGTATCACCCCACCACTAAACCAGCTTAGTGCAGTATCAGTGCCAACAAAGCATGCTACTTAATATTCTAAATAACCCCCCCAAACCTCGGTACAGCCTTCTTTTTATTTTAAATGGGTCAGATCTGCTAAGGCTTACAGACTTCTTATGCAGATTTCTGTCTCTAAATCTGCGGGTTCCGGTGGTATTGAGCCCAAACTTCTTAAAATTGCTGCCAAGGAGTTAGCCTCCCTGTTGCTAAATGAATCAATTTATCCCTTGCTGCTGGTGTAATGTCTGACTTATGGAAAACCTCATGTTTTGTTCCTGTTTTTAAGAACGGGGACCCCAAACTTCTAAACAATTACTGGTCCATTGCCATCCTCCCTTGTTTTGAACAAAATACTTGAAAAGGTGGTGGCCTCACAAATTGCCTCTCCACCCATGACCTTGTCTCCTGCACAACAGGGTTTTCGAAAAGGACACAGCACCACCACCACCACTGCCCTTCTCACCCTAACCAACAGTATTGCCTCAGCGATGGACACTGTTAGCCTCACATGAGCTGTTTTTATTACCCTGATAAAAGCTTTTGATCTTGTTGATCACTCCCTACTCAGTGGCAAACTTACTAATCTGGGAATGTCGCCAACTGCTCTCCCCTGGTTTTGTAATTATGTGGCAAACAGATTCCAGAAAGTAAAGTATGAGACCTCCTTTTCTGACCCTGCTCCATCTCTGTTGGGTGTTCCCAAAGGCTCTGTTCCAGGTCCACTTATGTTTGCTCTATAAATAAACTCTGTAAACCAAAGCCTGTTCCATGTTCTGCCATTCTCTGCATTGAAGATTTGGTACTATATACCAACTCTAAACGTATGGATAAAACAAACAAATACTTAACAGCTGACTTACTGTCAGTGCACACTTGGTTGTCTGCAAACAAACTGATTCTAAATATGACTAAAATGCAATCTGTGCTGTTCAGTACATTCTCCAGATTAAGAGTATGACTGCCCCCCTCCCCTTCCATGGCATACTGTGATGGTACCTTAGTCCCATCAGTCTCCTCCTTCTTTACATACCTTGGACTCACACTTGACCCCTTGCTTGATTACTCATCTCACATCATGCATGTCTGCAAGTCAGAGAACTCCATGCTGGTTATTTCCTATAAAGTAGGCCATAACCTTACTCCACAAGCTTGCCTTCCCATCCCCTTAGGAATGCTCCTCCCCAACATGCTCGACTGCCTCTAAATCTACTCTTAGTTGGGGTGTTACATCCAATAATATCTGTTATTTTGAATCAGCCTCTCAACGGCTCACTCACCACTGTTCTTCTGACAGGCTAGGTTGCCCCCAGCCTCCCAGCCAGGAATCACGGTTATGAGGGGGGGTGTGATCTTTAGCAGTATGCATAAAGGGCAGCCTCTGTCCTTTGTCACACTTCTTGAACCTGTGAACAGTGGCTACCCCTTGAGGTTAGGTGACAGTGGTCTACAGGCTGTCTCTAAGATTGGAACTTTCACCGGTGAATCGTCCTATGCTTAGGCAGCATCAAAGCAATGGCTCTCCATACCACCTAAAAGTCATCCCTGCCCCTCTATGCCTACTTTCCATCTTTGGTAACATAAATAGCTCCTTAGCCTGGTATGCTGCCCTTGCTGCAGAACCTGAGCAATCTCTGTATGCCACTCATTTATATTATCATGGTATTCATACATCCTTTGGGTAACTTTATGTGGATGGATACCATTCCTAAATGTTTCCCTTTCAATGATGTGTTTGTTTAGTTAATATGCTTCTTCCTCTCAATATATCAAACTGAATGTATCAACTGATATAGTCCCCTTTCATTATGCAATGCCTTGTTTCATGTCTTTTCCCTTCACTGTATATTGCATTACAATGTATTCCACTGTACGTTATCACCTTGTATCTTTGGATATAATTTGTACCTGAAAATAGGCACTGAATGCTTAGTGTGCTTACCGGGTTAACAAAAATGAACTCAATAATATTAATAACTGTGCACAGCCAGTGATTAGAAATCAAATAACAGGGGCTTTATTAGGGTTCGCTCTCATGCCCTAAATGGGAGAAAAGGGTGCTAGCAGGATGACGTAGTTCATACAATTTGCTCCCCGCTGGTCCTTCCATGCCCCTCCAGGTCCCTCCTAAATACACAAGGGCTGCTCTTCAATTGCTCTCCAAGGCAAAGACAAACAACAGCAACCTGGGTCTGTGCTTCATGTTCTCTTCCAGGCTTACCCCAAATTACAATGCCAGCCTCTTCACCACACATACACAACTGCTTCTCACCTGCACGCCTGTACTGGGGGTGCTGCTTTCTCCCCACTGGTACCAGTGTAAATCCTTTTTTTTAATTTTTAATTCTGTTTCCACTTCTCGGAGCTGTGGGGAACACTTGACCCCTATCTGCCCTGTCTCACTGACCCCTCAAATTCCTCCAGACCTGGCCTCTGCCTCGGCAAAGGAATGGGGAGGATCATTGTGACTTACCCCTCATGGAGGCCCCCCCCCCAGAGGGGGAATGGGGGGGACAGACCAAGATCACCCTTGAGCCCCCGCCTGCCGCTGGGCTTTGTTCAGGCCGGGAGAGTTTGGGTCAATTGGGGGCATCATGCTGCACACTGAGAGTTTTTTTTCTGTTATGGTGCCCTGAAGGAGGAGGAGGACATGCAATGATGCCAGCACATCAAGTCCTCGCTATGGCACCGGGAACCACAAGATCCCTTCCAGGGAGAGGAGAGCTTGCCGGATGGCAGCTCAGTCCTGCGCCCTCACCTCTGGCCAACCCCTGACGACTTGAGCTTAGTTCTGAACCCCGGTCACCAGCATGGTGTGAGGGTGTGATGTCCAGCGTTTCAACCCTTAGCGCCACTGGGCTGGCCTTTTTTTTTTTTTAGTGTAATTTGTTTTGTTTGTTTGGGAAGTTGCTGCAATACAGCATATAACAATCAATCAACAAAGAATGGGATGGAACTAGAGTACAGTGGAAGTGAAATGTTATGGCATTATATAAATATTCATAATTAAGATATGCATATAGAAAAGTAGTGTTCAAAACAAGCATAAGACAAGCATAGTCCTTAGTACCGCTACTTAGTGTCATGATCAAATGGTGACTGTTTTCCTTCATCTTTGTTTTACAGAACCCTAAAAAACTGCGAGACCAGCTGCTTTCAAATGACAATCTAGCACAACTTTCCAGATTTGTTTCAAGGCACAAAGCTATTACGTTTCTCCATCACATATAAGAGTCAACCTTGTCATCTGCTGTTAAAAATATCAGTTTGGTTGTGTACTTTGTGTGTTAATTATTCCATCTGTGTGATTAGATCTCTCTAATTATCAATTGTAGGGGGTTACGGCTGTAGCCACTTTTTCATAACAGCCTTTTTGGTGGTTGTGATGGCAATGCTGAGCAAGTATTTTTGATGTGTGTGTTTAGGGTTTGGGGCAGGTAATCTAAGAACAGTTGTCCAAAGCTGCTGTGCTCCAGTCACCATAAAGAACCACAAAAGAAACTGAGTAATCAACTATTTAGTTGTATTTCAAAATATCCATCATGTGAGAGCACCTAGCGCTTCGGCTTAGTGTCTTCCTGGGGGCGTTTTACATCCTGGTATTCATCTAGTCTTTAAATCTAATACAAGGTAGTGACATCACATACAAATAACCAATCACCTATATACAAAAAGTTTTCACCATTACAATTTTAAAGCGTTAAGACATTTCTATGTCACAACCTAATGCTGCATTTACTATTAACAAAACATCACTGCTAAATCTCAG
Source organism: Neoceratodus forsteri (assembly GCA_016271365.2). Taxonomy (NCBI): domain Eukaryota; kingdom Metazoa; phylum Chordata; order Ceratodontiformes; family Ceratodontidae; genus Neoceratodus; species Neoceratodus forsteri. Next base: position 526,192,216 of record JADMNL010000022.1, read on the forward strand.
ATAAACAAATTTGCTTCCATAGGGAAAGGGGAATGCAATGCAACTTTCTAAACCACATTGTGAACAAACATTTTTTTTTTTAAAAGTCCTATAATCATTTCTGGCATTGTTCATAGCTTATTAAGATCTCCTTAAAGGGATACACTGAAGCTACATTTTTGCATATGACAATGGAAAAAATATGTCTGAGAAAAAAAAGGCAAGAAAGAGGTTAGAGAGTCAGTTCCGGCCATGTTTACCAGAAACATGGAATTTATATCAAAGGTCATCTTTACCTGAAAGCAATATGCTACAGAATCCTGAAAGAAAAAGGAAAAATATATGCTTAGTTAATGACGTAACCTCATATTCAAATAATTGTTCCTTAACAGGTATTAAAATTTCCAATTTGAAAAGAATTAAAAAGAAGGAAAGTGTGGGGGGAGGGGAAAATGCTGGGGGGAAGTGGGCGATAGAACAGGGAAAGAGAAAAAGAAAAACAGAACACAAAGAAAAACAATGCTAAACTGACGATGTTATTTCATTTCATGTTTTATTTAGAAATGGTTTCAAGTTCCATCGCTCATTAAAGCCTAATGGCATCACTGTATCTGCTTTAAAAAGACGGGCACTTTCTTTCTCTAACAGAAGGTTTGGTCTGTCACCTCCTCCGGGGGGGGGGGGCACTTTACATGTTTAATTCCTATAAATCTAAAACTGCTCACGTCAGAATTATGTGCATGGTAGAAATGTCTACCTACTGGTGTGTCCATTTTTTGATTAATAATGGAACGCACATGCTCCTGTATCCGTTCCTTTAATGGTCTCACAGTTTTGCCTATATACTGTAGGTTACAACTGCACCAGAGGATATAAACAAGGAATGTGGTAGTGCAGAATATAAAATCCTGTATAGTAATCTGGACCCCATTTGGCAACGCTAGTTCCCTACCGGTATGCATAAACTGGCATACATTGCACCTCTTACATTTATGATTGCCTACCGGTTTGGTTGGCAACCATGTACTCACTGATGTTTCCTTTCTAAAGTACTGACTCTTTACCAGTTTGTCCTGCAGATTTGCAGTTCTTCTGAAAGTGACTCTTGGTGTGTCTGGTAATATTTCTTTTAAACTTGGATCTCCTTTTAATATGTCCCAGCACTTCCACGCTACATTCCCCACCTCACCAGAAGCCACATTAAATTCCAGAGAGCATGTGATCTCTTTCTCTGACCTTACTTTCTTGTTACCTTCATTTACAGTAACCAGAAGTTCTGCCCGTGTTTTGTTTTGTACTCTTTCCATGGCCTCATTTAGTATTGCCATTGTGTAACCCCTTTCTCTGAATCTTTTAAATAATTCTTCAGCTTAAGTTAAAAATTCTGTATCATCAGTACAGTTCCTCCTGATTCTTACTAACTGTCCATATGGAATGGATTTCTTAAGCTTGAAAGGGTGGGAACTATCATTTCTTAGTAGGGAATTTGTGGAAGTGCTTTTTCTAAAGCTTTTAGTACTTATTTTGCCTGTTGTAATATCTTCACTGAGTGTTATATCCAAAAAAACGTATAGATGCTTCATGCACCACTGAAGTAAACCTAAGGTTTAATGTATTTTTATTAAGCCATTGAATGAATTCCAGGGCCTTTTCTATTCCTCCCCTCCAAATACATGACGATATTTTGAAAGAACATGTTCACATCTTAATTAAATAAGTGCTCTTGCTCCCACAGTCCCATAAAAAGGTTGGCATATGAAGGGGCCATAGAGACCCCCCCCCCACAGCCGCACCACAGATCTGAGCAAAATACTCATTATTAAATTCAAAGTAGCTGTGGTGCAGCACAAACTCCAGAGCTTCTACTAGAAACACTACAGATGCACCTGTTACTTCCTGATCTCTTTCCAGGTAATACCTAGCTGATTTGACCCCATCTGTGTGACGTATCAAGGTATATATTCTACATCTATGCAAATACACATAAATGCAGGTTCCCACTTAACACTTCTAAATTTTTGGATAACATCTTCTGTATCTCTAAGGTATGAGGGAAGTGCTGTCATACTGTACTGGAGAAACAAATCAAGGAATTCACTCAGATGTTCTGTCACAGAGTCTATCCCACAGATAATTAGTCTTCCTGGTGGTTCCAACAGATCTTTATGTACTTTGGGTAGACAGTACAGTGTGGAAGTGACCAGAAATTCACAATATAAATCTTTAAATTAATTGTTATTAATACTCTCACTCTGTACTGCCCAATCCAATAATCCACACAGTTCCCCTTCAATATTGCAAGGTTGGATTGCTTCTAAGCTTTTTATAGTTTTAACATAAAAAAATATCAGTTTGGTTGCATATTTTACGTGTTAATTATTCCATCTACTATACTGTGTCATTAGATCTCTCTAATTATCAATTGTAGGGGGTTGTGGCTGTAGCCACTTTTTCATAATAACCTTTTTGGTGGTTGTAAAGGCAATGTTGAGCAAGTATTTTTGATGTGTGTTTAGGGTTTGGGGCAGGTAATCTAAGAACAGCCCAGTTCTAGGTGTGAGTTGTGAGATTTGTTGACAAAGCTTCTGGATATCCGGTTCTATTGCTGCCCACTGCTGCGTTCATTTTGGGCAGTGCCAAAAGATACGGGGGGGGGGGATAATTGCTCCCCACACTGTCTCCAACAGTCTGCTCTACCTTTCTGCATGAATCTTACCATGATCTGTGGAGTCCTAAAGTAGTGGACTATAGTCTTCCATGCAAAGTCCTTCCAAATATTGGAGGAAGATACTTTGCATTGTCATTGATAAATCTGTGCCAAGCCTTGGAGGAATGAGTGGACATTTAACTCCTCTTCCCCATCTACATTCAACCACCGCAAAAGTGACCTGTGCAGGGACATTAATGGCCTCATAGCAGCCAGAGAAATGAAATGACAGAGCATTCCCTGCTGTTGCACAGTCAACATTAAAGAGGCTACTGGGTGGTGTTCTTTGTGGAAGTTGCCCCAGTTCTACCAAGAGAAAGTGATAGACTTGTAAATATCTAAAGTGATCTGCACTGGTTAGTGCATACTGTTGTATGAGGAAGTCCATTACTGTACACTTAGTACATATGAATTAAACTCTGCCTTTCCCATTGCAAGAAGCAGGATCAACTACGACTGGTGTGAAAGCCATATCATAACGGACAGCATTTAAGGGAAGCAGTGACTTTCGTAGTCCTTTATCATTCTGAATATCAGCCCAGATCTGGAGAAGGTTTTGGGTGAAGGTATTGTCTGCTAAGTGCTTTGACGGGGGAGACAGGTTGGCTAATAAAGTTTTGTTGAGAGAAAAGTGGAGTTTAGTTCAAGAAATTTCCATTGGGCCTAGTAATATGGATCCAACCAGGTAGTTAAATGCTTTAACTGAGCCTCCAAGAAGTAACTTCGTTAATTTGACAAGACAACTCTCAACTCCCCCAGAGTTTTTGAGAATTGCTGCCTGCTAAATCATACTCTAGGTTTAGCACCTGCCTGGATGAATCTAGAAAGTAATTTGTTCCATTCGTGAAACATTGCTGACACTGGGGCAACTGGTAGGATTTGAAGGAGATATAATAATTGGGGCAGCAAATTCATGCAAACTGTTTCTAGTCTGTTATGGAAAGCAAGGGAAAGTACTGTCCACCTGTCTATGTCAAAGAAGATGGTGTTAAGCAAATGTGGGTAGTTCAGGTCATAAAGGGAGGTGAGATCATGGGATATCTGAATCCCAAGATATTTAATTTGTGGTTGGTCCCACTTGAACTAGAATGCAGATTTAATATGAGGAGGGGGCTGATACAAAATACCTCATATGTAGGATAGCCGTTTTATCAACATTAAGCTTGTAGCCTGAGAGTGTGCCAAATTCAGACAATTCAGACCACAAAAGGGGGTAACGAGTCAGTAGGGTTAGTTTGATAAATTAAGATGTCATCAGCATAGAAATGTGGTTTTCTCCATGGTGAGAAATGCCTGTTATACATCTTCTCTGACGTATAGCTTACGCCAATGGTTCCAAAGTAAGTGGAAATAATAGGGGTGACAACAGGCAACCCTCTCGTTCTCCTGTGTAGTTCAAATCTACCAGATAAGGAACCATTTGCCAGATCCTAGCTTGTGGTTCCTGATATAGTGCTCTGACTAGGGTAATAAACTGGGTGTGAATGTCAAATCTGTGAAGAGTATAGTAAAGAAAATTTCAAGAGCTCCTGTCACATGCTTTTCTACACCCATGCTCAGTATCAAAGTTGGCTGCTGAGCCCTGGACACATATTGGAGCAGGAGAAGACTTCTTTTGATGTCCTAGGTTTGTTGTTTTGTAATGAAACCAGTTTGATCATGGTGTGTGATGTCTGGCAGTATTTGCTCTAATCCGTTCGCAAGAACAAAGATGTACAATCGATAATCAATGTTTAAAATAGAGATGGGTATATAAGATTCTGGTTTTGTGGGATGTTTGGTTTTAGTATGGCTGAAATTGTTGCAAATTGCCAGGATGGAGGGGAGTCTTTCCTTCCTGCTTGGCGTCATAGACTTGGAGTAAAAGTGGTTGGAGGGTGTCTTTTATTTATTTATTTAATTTTGTTCACTGGGTAGGCCCACTGGGCCCAAGAGGTCCCTTTTTAGGGGCAACCCAGAATTAGTTACAGAGAAATGTTGGGGTACAGGACATTTCAAATACATGACTGTTTTAGGTACAATCACAATACATAGCAGATGAAAATACAACAATGCAGATTCTTAACAGCTTTGAGGTACAATCACAGTACATTGCAGACAAAGTGTAGCAATACAATGAGTGGACTCATATCAGGGGGCAGACCTAGACTTTTTATGGGACAAAAAGATCTTTTATTTTGTCTTTACAAGCTTTCAGGAGTTCTATGGCATATCATCAGAGCCAGAACACTTTCCTGTTTTAGAACAAGCTAGGATGAACTCTGCTTCCGGTAGAGTGATAGGGGCTGTCAAACCTTGGTTCTGCACTTCTGTAACCGTTCGGAAGTGTAATTTTACCAAAATACCTCTGATAGATTGGGAGACGAGGTTCTTTGTTCTGATGGTAAAGGAAGACATAATATTCAGTCAATATATTGAAAATTTGCATGGTCTTAAAAACCTCTTGACCTGTTTCTGGATGCTTCAGTTTCAGTATAGTGGCTGTTTTTCCCCCCAAAGCCAGAAGGCAAATAACTTTGTTGGTCTGGGTCCCCTACCATAAAATTTTGTTAAGATGTTGAAGCACAAGCTCAGTTTTAGTACTGAGAATATCTTGTATTTTATTTTGTGTTTGTTGCATTAACAGGAATAAGGAGGAATCCTCTTGTTGATGGGCCAGCTGCAAAAATTGCAGGTGTTCTGTGAGTTGCTGCACATGTTCCTCCCTTTTACCAGTGTAAATCCTTACTACTGTGGGAGCTCCCAGTGCTTCAATGGGTACTCAACAATGTAAATGGTGTCCCATAATAACAGCGAGTGCAAAATGGCAAGGAACAAAAACAGCAAGGACAAAACAGGGCTTACCATTTCGGCGACTTCAGCATCCCCCCCCTCCTCGAGCTGCACTCCCCCGGAGTTGGTTACTAATAGTAAGAGGGGTCTGAGGGGGTGGTGCGAGGGGCATAATTTCCATAAAAACTGTAGTTGCTGTTTGGGCCCTTGCTGTTTTGTCCCCACTGGCATTGCATATAAATGGTCGCTGGTGGTGCAGTTAAATGAATGATTAACAATGTTATGGGTCCTTGAAAATCCTAGCTGAATGGTCTAGTCTGTTAAATCCTTTTCTAAAGTGCTGTATGATGCAAAATGCAGGTGCGGGTGAGCCCTGGACTTCCTCATGGTCCCCAGACCAGGGGATCTTTCTTGATGCACAGGGGTGCAGGCGTAGTTTGCAGTGAGTTCCACTCTGACTGGTTTCACTCACTCTCTCTTGTTTGTCTGTGACAGCTGCTTATGTCGGCTGGTGCACTGGCCATTCTCTGGTCCAAGTCAGGCCTTTCCTGACTTCAGCAACCAGCAGATGATTCTCTGATGCAAAGGGCAGCTCTGCCTGTGAAAAACCAATCCTATATTTCCCACACACGACACACCACGTCCTGACACACTGTCCCTAGTCTGTGGCGATAACCAGTACCAGGCTGCGGTACTGGCCAGCAGGTTTCCTGGATGAGCTGTGGGTTCAGCCACTGTCTATGGTTGCAGCACAGCAACAATATCTTAATTTTACAGCAGCCTTTAGCTTCAATCTTCATGCAGTGTTTTGCATGTGATTACCTGCTTTTTTGATAGCAGGACTTCTGCTCCTCATTTTGTCTCTTTGTCTCTGGCAGATATGCAGTCTGTCTCTGTGGCACAGCTGTGAGCCGTCTCTCCCAACAGCACATACACCGGTACCAGTCTGCTCTGAAGTCTCACACAGACTGAATTAGGCCTGCTGTTCACTGGGGAATAGCAGCTCTTGACTGGCAGTCCATGCTGTCAATCAACACTGAGTAGGCCTAGACGTCTGTCACTCGACAAGTGATTAGTTGCGGCAAAGGTTCCTGAATTAAGTAAACCACACGTCCAGAAGTCCTTGAGGCTATCCCCTCAGGCAATCCATCCCTGATTGGTTGTCCAGCCACCTTGTAACCCTGTCACCATGTCAGCTGGTATCAGAGGTGACAAAAACGGCCACCAATTAATAGTACAAAGGCAGTCCTTTAACAAATGGCCTTACTTTCACAAACTCTGCAGTTAAAACAATATCTTGGGCCCCAGATCATACGTGGGTGCGCTTACATGTCTGGTTCAGTCAGGGTAGTAATCAGGAAACTCCTGGTCCAGTCAGGAGTGCTGAAGCAGCAGCTTGTTGGCAGCAGCTGGCATGTTTTCTCCACAAGTGCAAGGCAGCCTTAAAGGCAAAGTCCCTTATGGGGAGAGGGTAGTGTTACACATCCATGGGAAGGAAAATACTGGAAGTAAAAGGAATTCCTTCCTTCCTGGAACAGTAAAGGGAATTCATTCATTCCTTCCTTCCTCCCTCCCTCCACCAGATTTATATAGTAATTCTGCCCAATCCTTCGAATATCTTGGAATCAAGCTACCTCATTTCGAATTTTCAAGAAACAGATAGGCCATATTGTGTCTACTGTGTGTTCTAGGCTTAAAGCATTATACAGGTCAACATGCTGTCTTGGCACTATGCCTGGGACAACTTGCTGGATTTACGGAAACATGCTCCAACAAGTATGGTGGCCATTGGCATTCATAACTTGAAAGCCCCTGGAGTTGTCTGTTAAGCAATGTATAAGGCTTACCTATAGCTGAAAGAAGCTTGGAGATATTCATGAGTAAGTGTGCCTTTTATTAATATTGTGCTGCCATCACTTTTTGGAATCTTGTAATGTCATGCATAGGGAGCTGTGTTTAACTATGTTGTGTTTAGGCACAGCTTTCCCATGCACAACATGATCAATTCTGGCTTCAGGAATTAGTATGGCTGGGGCACAGATAGGGCATAAAGTCAGTTTGACCATGCATGTAGATGACTCTTCAGTCTGGACAGTATTGACAGCTATCTGTCAATGCTGGAGACAGTTTGGCTACAAAATATTTTTACCCAGACAAGTGCCCCATCTGACCCCAGCCTGTAGCTGCCACTGAATATCACAAAGTTCCCCAAAATGGCGGCAGCCTTGAATAAATATAAGGCATATTTGACCACTGATATACCTAAATTGCTGACACCTAAATGTATGCCTAATGCCTCATTTAAATGAGGTCGTCTTAAGCTTTCAAACTGTAAAAGACATTAATCACCATCCTTCACTTTTAATAAACTTCTTCATTCTCACCTCTACAAACCCTGCCTCTGCTTTATGGACTGACAGGTTCAATTTTTTGTCTCTGGCTTAATATATTATCAACACATCTATACTATATAAATTATGTAAAGTGCATGTAAATGTTAAATTATTGCATCGCTGTATCGTCTGGAACTAATTCATGGCCTCTTATTTGCAAGGATAGTTGTACAGCCTGATGATATTGAGTGAGTGTGATATCAAGCATCGCCTCTCCCCCCAATTTGACAATTACCATATTGTCATGGCAACCATAATGCCCCAGGCTGGTATACTGAAATGGTTGACCCCAATAATTGCAGAACATTGATATTTTTGCATGAGTGATGCATCAAAACCAGCACTGAAAGTACTGCAGCTGGGGGGCCCAGGAAAGTAATGGCCAACCCGTACAGAACTGTGACAATATAAAAAGTACATTCTTTCACAGCTCTAAAAACTTCAGGTCCAATTTCAGGAACTCAGTTCCTTCTGCTGGTGTAAAATGCATTGCAATTGCCTATCTATTGCTCAGTTACTGCTTTGCTAGGACCTATGCACAGAGAAAGCAAAATGTGTGGATAAACAGGTGCTGCCAATCATAGCACACTAACAATATCAATGCCTTTTTTTTTTTATTATTAATTCTGATTGCCATTAGAAACACAGCTGCCAGCTTCACTCACTGACAAAATCACCTAGACCCTAAAAATTAAACTACCTCAAAATAAAAAGAACAAATAAACTGAAGAATATTTATTTTTCTTTATAGTCCCCTCCTTACACACATGTGCAAACTAAAATGAAGTACTACTTAAAGTTTTATTCTTTGGAGTTTGTTTCCTAACCATGGCCCCACCAGGATGGCCTTCATCCTATCTTCACCTGTTTACTACGGAAATCGTTGCTGCTTGCTCTGCCCCAGATACAACTGAATCCATGACTTTACTGAGCCCATCTGTTGTGAGTGTTTGTGCTTGGGCTGAGGTGAGCATTCAGCCAGTAGAATTCTGCAGAAGTCTGAACTCCTGCACTCCAAGATACACAAACATTTCATCTAATGAATGTGTTGAGAGACAGATGTTCGAATCTGGGGAGTACTACTTTTTACTAGTTATATTCAACAAAAGAAAATGCCTGTTTAATAGTAATTCATCCAAGACAAATACAGCACAGACAGGAACAGCTCACATAAAGTGCTAGAGCAGACCTTGTTTGTCTTGGATGTACTGATGTTGGAAAAGGTTTTTAAATTACTGTTAATGTCTTCTTGCACTGTGAGTATTGGACTTTGAATTTTTTCCAAGGTACACTGAAGAAGTTAAAGAGATCACATTGTAGAAAAGATGTGGATGAACTAAAGAGGTGGGTGCACCTTTTGGAAGGTTTAAACATCTAAAAGGGATTATACCATCTGACCAAGTGCTGCTGAACACACAAAGATGACAGGATAAGGGAACACTCAAGGTCACTGAAAAGAGGAAACACAGAAAAACAGAATTTGTTAGCAGAAAAGAACACTTTGGCCCACCCAGTTTGCCCAAGTATTCCCTGCCTATTCTATATCTGCAACCCCTATCTGGTCTCTTGCAATCCTCCCCTTCCCTGCCTCTGCTTTAATATTTCCCTATGTTAATCCCAAGCATGCCTGAAGCCCCCCATCATCATTATAACCTCCAACACTTCAGCTAGCAATCTGTTCAAGCCATCTATCATCATTTCGGAGAAGAAATATTTCCTCACATCGCTCCTGAACATCCCCCCTCCAGGTTCATCGCATGCCTCCAGTGCTGGTGCTTGAACTCATTTTGAAGAGGCCTCCTTGCACCCTGTTTATTTATTTAGTTTTTATTTACCAGGCAGGTGCACTAGACAATCAAATACTTATTTTCAGACACAACCAGGGAGAATACAACAAAACTGGTCAAGGCAAGACTGTGTATACAGTTATAGGTGCCTGGTAAATTACAGGCAGATACAGACAAATGACAGGCATAGTGTACAAAGTTAATTCATGGCAGTTTTTGACTGATACAAACATTTGAAGGCTCAAAAAATATGCATTAACATAATGCAGAAACGTATACGGCAAAGAGATCAACTGCATCAGAATCATTAGTACAATATGCAAGGTGCATGCAAGAAGCAGGATGTGCATCAAATAAATGCAAAAATCAGTGGGCCTGAAGAGCAGTGAGCTATCTTAGGATGTTCGCAGTACCTGTGATGAAAGGAAGATGCTGTGGGACATGGTCATACTTCAGGAAAAATTGACTGCCTGTTCTGCCCCCGTGCTCCCCGGTTTTGTGACGTGGTACCAGGAAGAGTATGGGAACGTGCCCCATACAATCCTATTAGTTGAGCGGTGGCTTTCATTTTTATCAAAAGGTAGTTTAAAGTTTCTAAAAATCATTCTGAAAACTAGCCCCTTAGACGTGTATGGGGCATGTCCCCATGCTCTTCCTGGTACTATGTCACAAACCGGGGGAGCACGGGGGGTGGAGCAGGCAGACTAGAAAGTGGGAAGAGATCACCAGGCTTGCAGTTCAGCCAAAATTATGATTCCTTCACAAAATCTACAGAGTGAGTAAAACTTTATAATTTTTACACAGAGGGGCTATCAGCACCCCAGGATAGTGGGCTATGAAGTCCAAAATGTTTTTAAAAAACCCACACATTTACTTTAAGAAGAGGCAGAAAACTTAAATTATCTGAATGATATACCAAATACTAAAGGAAACAGTCAGGGTCGAGTATATGTATACATACTGTAGATGTTAGAGAACTGCATAGGTGGGGGAAAAGGTTCTGGAGAAACAGAGAACATTACTTGGCACATAGGGTGGCTTACATGTGGAATAGTCTAGTCTATGAAGTTGTGGAAACTAGCAGTACTATTCAGGCTTTCAAAGTAGGATTAGACAGATTCTTGAGAAAAACTCATATTGACAGTGCCATAACATGAGTAGTGCTAGCATTCCAGCTGATAAACTTCTGTATGTGGCCATACTCAAATTGGCTATAGTCACTGCTGTGTGGCAGGAAGGGTGGACAAGCTAGACCCTAAGTCCCTAAATCACCACAGTATTATGTTACTATACTGTATGTGCCTGTTTAAGCACAATCCATTATCAGTGTACCCCTCCCAGGTGAGGTTATGTAGCAGTCCGCCCACCCCCTGCTCTGTCTCCTTGACGTGTCAGCGAGGGAAGGGATAAGGTGTTGGCACAAAAGGCACTGGCTGCTGGTGGGTAGAAGGTGCCAGTGTAAGGGATGAAGCTCTATAGGAGTGCGAGTGATGAAGTGGTGGAGACCGCTAAGATGATACTCCAGTGGGGGAGGGTTAACCATCCTGTGTTTTCCTCTGTGTAGGTCCAGCTACGGAATGCCATCTGAGACTGTTTTATGTTGCAGATAATCCACAGTGTTCACTCTGCTGCTTCCCCAGCAGTATGTGCATCCTGATGGGGGAATGCAGTGCCCATGGGCTGTGTTTCCATCATCAACCGTGCAGTTTACAGATGATGCTGTCAGCTCATTTTACTTCATGAAATAAAATGTTCTGCTTACTAATACGCTTACTGGTGAGTACCATGTCTATGTTCAAGTGTGAGAGGATGGTGCCCCGAGTATTGTCAAGTCTCTGGCCTGAAAACACTAAACATCCACTTATATTAGAGTTTTCATTAACTGATACAGATGGCAATCAATACACATGTAGCTACATTTCCACAAAACGTGCATTAATACATGGCAGTGGGATAAGTGACCAGACTGACAAGAAAGACATGACAGTTCAGTGAGCTGTACTTCCATAAAGGATAACCTCAAGTCTGACAAATCTTGAGCCAGTCCAGAGATAATTTAGCATGAGGTCTTGCTGGTGACAGAAATGCAAACATTTATACAAACAGATCAGATTTAGTTTGCAATGAAATAAGAACATTAAAAACCATATAAAAAGAAGATGTAACACAGGGAACCTGAAATCTATAGTAAACCCACACCCCACTGATGACACTGGCTCCAGGAAGGGGGCTACAACATTAATCATATTTTTTCAAATAGTCTCACAGGGTCTGAGGGGACCAACACTTAGGGCTGCTGTATATTCCTAAAAGCAGTAGCATAAGAAAAAAACTGAGCGCCCACACAGAACATACAGGGCACTAAAAATCTGCTTCACTCATCGAAGTTATGATCATGATACACAGCATAATACAGGCAATGACTCTTCAAAGTACAGTAATGGGGAGCTAGCCCATTAAATACATATCTATACACACACACACACACACATATATATATATATATATACACACACACACATATTATAGGGGCACAGTCGCGCCCCTATAGGTAGGGTTGAGTAGGCACTTTAATGTTAAACCTCAATGTTTGCACGTTAATAACTTTGCAACCATTCGATATTTGGAATGTGCAGTCTGGTATGGTAGGTCTTTTGATTTACCAAGTTGCATTTCAGTTGGATGTACAGTTGCTGCACAGCAAAACACTAAAAAACAAGTTTTTCACCACTTTTGACAAGCTTTTTGCCCATGGCACTGCGACCACACTGTGTGGTCTTTTGGTCTGAAATTTGGAATGTAGAAAGAGTTTGGGTCAAGCAACAATCTAGCATTGGTATGGTAAAAAAGTATTAATCCGTTCCAAAGTTATTACATTTTTAATTTTCAGGTTCTGAGCATTCTCAGTTCACTCCAAGATTTATATGTATATTTTTCAGACAGAGATTGGGCTCACGGTCAAGGATTTTGTAGCTCTCAGACTAGGATCCTGGTCCACCAGAAAATTCCTTGTCCACGAGCTGCCATCTTGTTTTTCAGTTTTTCCCCCAAACAAAATGTTGTAGCTTTCTGCACAGGTGACTTTAGGGCCAAATGAGGCATGGGTTTTGTTCAGGGTGATGCCCTCTACAAAGCCATGCCTTTGGTTTGGCTCATTTTGGTCAAAAACAGCTTTTTAAAATTTAAAAATTCTCTGACCGTGACTCGCTAATGTTCCTAATCCGCGACCTCGTGGTCAAGGGATTTTCTGCCTCGCAGACTAAGATTTTCAAAACTTTACCTTTGCATTGCTAATGAATGGTTTGGTCTTTTTACTTGCAATTTTCAGTGCGTTGAGGGGATGCCCTACAAGTGTGAATTATGCTGCTTAAGTGTTGGGGAATTAAATGGTTCCATAGATATGCCATCACAAAGTTGAGATCTTCCCCCATAGGATAACACCGACACCCATTGAGCTTTTCGGCACCCATATCTCGGAAATGAAGCGAGATACAGACTTTTCGCTACTGGTGGCTTAGATCACCTTTAGGTGTTAGGGTTGAAAGCACCCTTGCACCCCCTCAGCCTGCCCCCCCAACTGGCATCGGGGTGTGCATTGGGGTCATTGGCCCTCTCACCCCATCACATGTGTGAACAAGCTGAGGCATAGGAGAATGAGGTGAGAGTTAGGACCGACGACCCCAACGCACACCGCAATGCCAGTTGTGGGGGTGGGCTGAGGGGATGCAAGGGGGGTTTTCAACCCTAACACCGAATTTCCTCACTTTTGTCGGTGTGGAACAACCCTAACTGATGCATTAAACAGAGTTTTTTGGCTCTAATTTCCCTTCATTTTGAGAATATGCAGAAGAAATAGTGAATGGAATGTGGTGGTGGGAGCGCGGGGACCACATGAGTTTTGTGACATAGTAATGGTAAGTGTAAGGGAAACTCAACCGGTAATGGTTGCGCACATGGTGACAGAAACGCAAATGGTAAAGCAAACGTTAATGGAAATGCAAGCGTAAACTGGCGCCAAAGAAAACAGCGGCATAAAAGGAGCCAGCGTATAAATGCAAACACGTGATACATACAGTCACGGTATAGCAACTGAACGCAAATGGTATCGTTAACAGCAGAATTAACGCCAAAGGATACAGAAACGGAAACACGAATGCAAACGCATATGCAAACAAGAATGTGAAGGGTAACGCACACGGTGGTGTGCACGGTAACGGTAACACAAACAGATATGGAAACACAAGTGGAAACAGTAACTGTAACAGTAACGGAAGCACACACCCTGGTTTTTCCATCAGTTAAATAGCACAGACTTCTAAAGGACCAGGGTGCAGGCCCTTGACACCAGTCCCAGCCCAAAAGCTTTATGGAACAGGGCATATGGGGAGAAGACTCCCCCAGTGCAGACTTTCTGTAGCCATGCTTGGTTGCTATAAGCACCACCAAGGCAGGGGGACATCGGTATGAGGATTACCCCCATCCACAACCCATTACCTGCCTCAGGTATATCTGCATCAGGTATATTTGCAACCATTCGATATTTGGAATGTGCAGTCTGGTATGGTAGGTCTTTTGATTTACCAAGTTGCATTTCAGCTGGCACCAGCTGGTACTCACTGGCTCCATCAATGTCAAGAAGGAATCTCCTTCTTTTCTTCAATGTCCTCTTTGTGGGGAAGCTGTCTGCAGGGCTTTTTGTGCCCCTCGCTGAAATCCAGGCCCAGACAGCCTTCAGGGCAGGTCCCTCGAGTGGGCACACCACCTCAACCACAGGTTGAAGATCTCCTCTCCTCTCCTCTCTCCTACTAACTGACAACTATCAGGGAAGTATGGCTAATGCTGCTGTGGAAGGTCCCACCCCCTGGCAGTAGCACCATCCCCAGATGCTGATGTAACACTTTAGCTGCCAGCCCATCTGCACAACAGTACAGGCAGAGGATATGGCACCCCATCCTTGTAACACCCACCCCAATGGTGGGGGGGGGGGCGCATTACACTATACAATGAAGTGTCTTGGAAGTTCCTATATGTACATTCTGCCCATCCTTCCTAGGTGCCCGCCATCTGATACCCAAGCTTGTTGCAAGTAACGGGTACCCTAAGCTACAACTTTAATGTCATGTGCACAGCACTATGAGTCAAACGGAAGCAAACCCTGCCAGTGTTGATAACCAGCTGAACAATGGTGCCCATAACCTTTCAAAAGTCCCCCCCCATTCCCCCACAATTCAAGTTTTAGTTTTGTTAGAAGTGTAAACCCAACTTTTTTGGGCTTAGTGAAGTGGCCCTATGCCCTCCGCAGTGCTGCTGATCTTCCGTCTTTTTTCATGTGGGTCGGCGCTTCACACATTTGCCTTCTTGCCACTGCAGTAGCCAAAATCAAGCCTCTCTGGTGCTCTGGGCCCTCTGGTTTCAATGAATGTGGTTAGGATAAGCGGAGGAGGCAGGAAAGCAGCTCCTAATGCATTTTGTTGAAGACCGCCAGTAGCGCCTAAATCGGGGATAAATGAATATTAATGAAGGCCTCACGACTAGAGATGCACCAAATTTAAAATTGCTGGCAGGCACGCGGCGGGCACTTCACGTTCGGTACGTGAGGGCACCTAAAAGTGCTCACTACTTTGTCATTACAACTCGAGTTGGCATA